>LPNX010948239.1:505243-610826 GCA_001517045.1 Pseudotsuga menziesii
AGCAGCTATCGAGTCGTGTCACCTTTGAAAAGAGCACTGTATATCACATCTGTTGGTTGGGTTTATAGTTTGAATTTAGGAGCTATACTCATTTATCTGAGTTTATCTCCACTGACTGGTTAAGCTTCCAGTCTCCATGGAGCCTTTGTCGATGCCTCTTGTGTCATAGAGATGTCGTAGTTTTATATATCGAGTCTATGCTGCCTACATTCAGTCTCCATTCATCGTTATACTCTTGTTCGAAGGAAGTTGAAACCTAAGTCGGCCATTCCTCAGTTATCTTGACTTTGCATGTCGGCCATTCCCTGTACAGTTACTGGTTCATGCACCTTATGATTGAGTTCTTCCACATTATACATCTTTGCTGAGTACCTCGTGTTGGATGATGGGGGATGCCTTAATGCCCTCCTTCTAGCAGATTTCATCCCATCGACTTCATAACATTTATTCTGGGATTGGAATCTAGAGTCATTTTTGAGTGCCTTGAGACTTGCAGTCATCAGTGGCAGGTTCTCTCGCCATCGACAGTTTTTTGGGAATACAGCAATGTCCCCTGGTCGATGGATCCTCTCAAGTGTTCGACCTCAACACATTTATTCACACTTGTTAGTTTGCACTCTAGTACCTTGATTCCCATTTTCATTATCAGTGGGTGATCTCGCGTCTATTAACGGTATACATCAATGACTGGTAATCAGACGATGGACTACTATGTTCGACCTCGACACCTCTATTCACATAGTAGGACATGTACTCACAGCGATTTGTGTAGAAGAACTTCCAGACTGGTGGCATCTCTTATATGCTACCTCCTTGATCATGCCAGTGTTCATGAGATTTCAGCTCTCGTGACTTGATTCCAGTATATGTCAAACATTTTTAGCTATTATGGAGATCTTGATCCATTGTATATCTTCAGCCATTATGGAGATCACGATCCTTTGTATATCTTCATCATGGAGATTCTGATGTATGTATATTGTATGTGGTGATGACCACTTATGTGATATTTTGTATCATGCCTATTCATGGCCATTGTACTCTTATGTATCCAGGACTGCTATATGTATTTGTAGAGTTGTATCATTGTACTATGCTGATTGGGTGGTTGGTATTCCATTTGGGATCCTTCATCACTCCACTTCTGGGATGGACTTATAATGTATTTCAACCATCGTATGATCCCTCTGACCTCACACATTAGGGGGCATCTATTATAGTTGATTTTACCACACCAGGTGAATCACACTTGTATGGCCTTCTGCTGTCCCTCTGCAGACTCCTTAGACCCCTTGGACCATTTTTCATCCTTTGATCTTTCCTAGACTATCCCTATAAACATGTACAAATTCATATACACAACTTTTAAACTCCTAATCGTGTATATACGTGGGTTTGACCCCTAAAACCATGTACATTGGAATGTGTACAAAATCCAAACCCTTTTGGAGTTTTCCTTGACATGGATCTGACTCACTTGACTCCTGGCCTTCCATATGCCTTGAGATTGCTTGGATTCGACCTTTCATTACCCCTTTGAAAAGCTATATAAGGAACTCTTTGGATACATTGAAGGCATAAGAGAATTGTGAGCAAATAAACTATAGTCCATTGTTGCTGGAACTTGTGCTTGAGTTTGCATCCCTTTGTCCCTTGGAGCACTTTGGTGTTCTTCCCAAGCTTTCCTTTTGCTTGTGAGCTTGCTATCGAGAGATGGAGGATTGAGGTGGTGGAGGCCCAAGTGGGGGATTCAGTTTCTTCGATTCGCAGACGTGCTGACAGAGGTTGTATTCATTGTAATCTTTGATTTTATATTAATAGAAATATCTTTTCCTATCCAATAATGTCTGTTTGAATGAATATTTTATCCATGGATGATCTCAAATGCTTATACATTGTTTATTATATATGCTAGAATAGATCTAACACCAATATATATAGTATGCTTATCTTGTTTACTTGTTGTTGAGGAAGTGATTCATCAATTCAAGCTGAAGTTGGAAAGCTCAACGGGGATCTACTTCAACTGTTCGGAATAAGGTACGAGGTTTGATCCTTTAGTGTTAGATATTTGATTTCTATTGCATATTGGAAAGGATTTATTTCTGGATTCAAGCTGTCTGTTGTGGTACCACCAAGCCATAGGAATTTCTCTCCATAACAACATTGGAGACAATGTCCAGAAGCCCCAACAATGCTTCTATATAGATTTATGATTGATTCAGCGTACTTGTACCACAGAGACTCTGACTCTCCATCAGTGAGTCCATACAACTGTGTACTATTCCATATCTAGTAGGATATCAGTCATGAAGATATAGCATTCCATGAGAATGCCATGGGTCCAATGTAGCAGTTATTCATATCAGTATCATTAGTTGTATATGATCAACTCGTGTATTATAGAGCATAGATCACATTATTCTTTTGACATTGTTACAGGCATGGGAATGCCCACCTTGTCCATATCCATGTCACACATTATTTGTATCTCACCCATTTATGGGAACCATATTAATACAAAAACCAGAAGCCACCATGCCCCAGCCCAAGAAGCACCACCTCTCTATAGAAAATCCTATGATGTCCATCAGCGATACGATGAGCTCCTACCCTCACACATCAGGGAGCAATCTGTTAACCCAAAAAATACCTCACTCAACTCTACATGGCCTGCACCACGCAAGGACACCCATACACGACCCTCATTTGACCCCATTTGACCCCCACACCCTCAAGAAGGCTTAAAAATAGGAAAAAGGGCTTAAAAACCCCTAAAAAGATCCTAAATAGCTCTCATAGGGGCTAAAGCCTCTAAAAAGGGGCTAAAACCCCTCAAGGGAGCCTAAAACCATAAAAGGAGCTAAAGATTGAGTGAAAGGGGCTAAAGCCCTGACCAGGGGCTTAGAACCCTAAAAAAGCTATAAATAGAGGGGTGGGGGTCACTCTTAAAACATTCCTCCCTTGCATACTGTTATGCTTCCTGAGTGGATGCCTTGAGACCATTTGTCTCTCAAGCCACCCACACTCCCTCTCATCCATCCTCCCATCGAGCCGTATCTCCCCCATTTCCAAGAGAGAGGTGCTTCTCCAAGCTAGGGAATGGTGGTGTAATTAGGAATATTGCACCTTCTATGGACAGAAGCTATTCCTCTGGTCTGAATGGTTCAGATCCAAAAACAAATGAGTGAACGGCAAAGGATGAAGACCTTAACTGAATGTTGTAGACACCTAGAATACTACTTTGATTGTGAACATGTGTACTTACAAATAGATCAAGCATGCAAACACATCAAAGCTACCAGAAAATCATCTACTTATCCATGTTAGTGACTAAGGAATCTAACAACATGTACATGTGAAATCAAAACAACAGTAATGTGGGATGAAAATCAGATTTTCATTAAGAATCTATGGAGAATATTACAACCATTTCCTTAGTGTCAACAAGCCCCTTCACGAGACAAACACTTCATCCCCATAAGCTCTAACTTTGCTCTCTATGCTCTCCAATGACTTGGACTAAGTGATCAATCCAACAGCATAAAAATACTCTACAGTTCTCCCCCTCAACTATGGACATGAGCTTGTATTTATAAGGCTCAATGGATAGGAATAATTGAGAGAATTGTGGGTGAGGTGGCTCCAAGATTTTACCATGGGGGATCTCATTCTCAAACTGACCCATAATGATAGGGATAAGGGAGGATGAGGCTCGTGATCTAGAAGCCTTGAGAAACTTCTCTCTTTTCCCATTTTACCTAGGGTACTGCTTTTCTTCTCTTATGACAAAGTGGTTTAGATGAGAACCTCTTTTGGACCAAAGACCATAGGCGGTGGCACCGCTTCTTGAAAACAAGATACAGGCGGTGCTGAGCAAGGTACCGCTCATGGGCCACAAGGAAAGCGCGATGCTAGGTTTTGTCAAGTAGAATTGACAAACATAGCAAGTTTCCACTATAAATGTTGGGATTAAGGGCAAACATGGAAGTTAAGGGTCTTATCACATGGTGGTGACAGGATTTGGGTATAACAAAATTCCCCCTAAAGCATGAGACTTATAGGGATAGGATAAGCAAGAGCTTTGAGATAACAAGTTGTCACTTCGAGGTGAAAATGTTAGATTGGTTGGAGAATGTCATCCAGTAGGCATCTATAGTACATCAATATTTTGACTCATAGACGCACGTAACCAACTCATGGCTGTAGACCAATACAAGGAAGATCCATGAGAGGAATAAACAAGCATGGCTACTAGAATACAGCGTAGATCCATGTGATAGAGGAATCAAACTTGTACATAGCTACCAGACATACAACGTAGATCTATGTCATACAAACACAAATTTGAGCATAGCCACAACCATACAAATGTGGATCCATGCTAGATATACAAAACTCCATCTCAACCTAGGGAAACCAATGAGCGCTAAGCAAATACCTAGGGTCTTCATCTCATCTTTCACAAAGTATGATTCTATCCATGTGATTACAATGATCTGAAGTCAAACATGGTAGAAACCACTTGATTACCAACCAATGATGTGAACCGTTAACAAGTGCAAGGGAGATCACCATTGATGTCAATGATTCCCAAGGTACCCTAGTACAATCTACTGAGTGTGAATAGATGTTTTGATGTCGAACACCCAACCGATTCTATCAATCAAAGTTCAATGATGTGAACCTATGTCGAGAGTAAGAGAATTTGTCATTAAGGCATACAGATCTCAAGGTACTAAGTTTTGTTTGTAAGACTATTTCCCAGATGATGAGTTGATGTCGACGGGAATAGTCTCATCGAAGGAGGGCCATGATGAGTCCCACATCGACGACACAAAACTTGGAACATAGTTCTGGAATGATGTGAATGTAGTAACCATAAGACTAACTCAAAAGTACTGACACAGAGACTATTTTGACTGCAGAGGTAAACTTCTTCAACCTCCCTTTGAACATCGGGCGGCATGAAAAAATACTTGGCAGCATGACTAAACCAGACAAACATACAGTGTGACAGTGGACAATGCATTCTTTTGACGTACTTAAAGGAGTGGCATGACTCATGAAAGTGGATTGTCACGGAGATCAGCTGAATACCCAATTGAATGAAATGATATGCAGATAAGTGCCATGTTCAAAGGTAACGACAAACTACTTCCATTTATTCACAAAATGATTTCCTTCTCATTTTCCCCATCATGGTTGATGAGTGCCTCTTTTTTGTTTTACGAGTTCATAGAGGGTAACAAACACTCAGTATAGCTCATCTGAAGACAAGTCCAAACTCATATGATTTTTGAACATGAGAGAGGAGGGGTTCGTTCCCAAAATGGGTCTCTCAATGTTTAATTTAACGAGTCCAATGAAAGAAAACTCAGTATCGTTCATATTTAGAGAGTCTGAATGACCATGGAAGAAGACTTCAAAGGGTCCTTTTTCTTTTGATTTAGTCCCTAAGGCAAAAAAAGTATAAAATAATTCCTTAGAGAACTCTTCGAGTCATGATTGGCTGGAGTGTTCCTTTTTCATAAATAGTCTATCCAAACCAAAAAGAGATAACCTATCGTTGGAGAGACGACTCTTCAAATGCTTTAATGAGCGTGAAGAAGACAAGATCACTCGACAATCTTTTCATATTTAAGGAGCCCAAAAAGAGTTTAAATAATACTCCATTAGGTCTCTTTTCACAATGGGAGATTTTATGAGCCTGAAAATAATCAAAAATGGACTCGGACCTTTGATACTAAGTTTCGAGAGCGTGACCAAAGTGTCACAGCAAATGATCAAATACTTTTTCCATTTTATGGTAGTACAAAAAATTCAAAAACAAAATCCTGAAACCTTACTGCTACTGCTCTTCAATCCTGCAATGACTCAAAAACAGGTGTTAAATGCCCCAATAAATGACATTAAAGGATTATGACTGATAGATTTTGAGAAATAAAAATTTTAAAGCAAAATTATGGCATGTCAAAGCTAAAAATGTGTATAAAAGTCATGTAAATAGTGAAAAATTAAAACATTTTACTATTTACCCATAGTGGAGAGCATTTGGAGCTTTTTCCTGGCTAGATTTTCAGTTGCAAATATCAGGAGCTTCTATCGTCGGATTCCAGCATCGTCAGTTCCAGGTAATAGCCTAGAGCCTAGACCATACTCTTTCATTGTATGTCTTCAATTTTGATTTTAATGGTGTTTTGGACTTGTATGGAAAGTCCTAAAATCATGGGAGTAGGCACCGCTAGTATCCCTTGCGGGATAAGCGGTACCTCACTAGAACCGTGTTGAAAACATAGTGCTTAGGCGTTGCCACTGCTTGTCCTCAACGAGGCACAAGTGGTGCTACCCGTGGAGAAATAAAAATATCCACACAAGAAAAACTAGCTCATTTTAATTGATTTGGATGATTAAGAATGGTTCTAATAAGTCTTGTGATTGTTTTTGGCAGGTTCTTGCTGATAAAAAATGGCTATATGGAAAGAGAGATAGGATGATAATGATGACACCTTTGCTGAATGAAATACGGGTTGCATAGCCACATTCAGAGACTGCAGACTCTTAAAATTATTCCGCACACCCAGTATGGTATCGCATGAGCGATTGCTACATCATATACTCTAGATGTGGAATCCGAAGCAACTATATTTCGATGTTGGTGCTCACATTTTGACAATTGAGGTAGAGTACATCTACTTCCTAACTAGCCTTTCGAGACAGGGTGCTCCCATATTGCTGACTAGTTCCCATGGAGGGGACATTACTACACAGGAGTTGATAGACCATCACTGTATTCTTGGGACAAGGACATTGGGGAAGAAAATCCCCATAAAAGTAGTGATGGATGGACCTCTATGGACTGTGTTGTTTACCATGTAGAGAGTAGCGGGAAGCCAAGGAGTGCACCAGGAGTTTAGAGCACATATGCTCTATGCCATAGAGGCCATGGCACCTAAAGTCTTTAACTAGGCGTAAGCCCTGCTTTTGATCTTCAAGGATTAGCTGACCAAGTGTCGGTAAGGAGAACTAAAGCAATTTGGTTTCGGTTCCATTCTAGCTTGCTTCTTCTTTGAGCGAGTTCCATAGATGAGACCCTAGGTGGTCTTTACAGAGCTGAGAGCATGGGACCCTCGCATGTAGAGGTGGGTCCGGATTATTGACCGTACTAGAGTGGGCAAGGGGAAGGTAAAGTTCAGTGACCCGTTCTTTCGATGGTTGAGAGATCAGCTCCTCATTATGGAGGATTACGCATATGCAGGCACTGAATTTAGTAGTGACCCTAACCTACCGGTGCCACTTGGTGGATAGTGGGGTGACATCGGTAAGAAGCAAAAGACCCTAAAATGGAAATAGTGTTTTTATTTTTTTGAAGTTTTATATATATTTTTATGTTAAGTAACGAGACTTGAATATTTCCATGCAGACGTCGGAGTAGCATGACCTGGGGGAGCTTCCCCATTGGATAGACGAGTCGGAGCCTGTTTTGTACCACAGGGTGATGATGTGACCGAGGAGTTAGAGGAAAACCTGGAGAGGTTGACCCTAGACATCCCTGATGCTTCCATTGATGACCTCCCTCTGAGGTATCAAAGGCCTACAACGCGAGTTCCAGGTCACTTTAGAAGACTACTATGTAGAGTATCCTAGGCAGTGATGTGTTACCACGAGCATTACTAGACGATGAGTGCATGATGTATCCACTGAAATATTATAGCTTCAAGATTTTGTATGGTGATTTTTACTTGAAAGCCTACATGCTTCAGATGAGGTCTCCTAACCTATTTTTTGTAAAACATGTTCATATATATATATATATATATATATACAGACTTTTACCTAGTGTTTATACATCTCAAATGGTGAATGTATTTTACATGAGTTTTATGTGTATTTAATTGTTTATTTACAATGAACCAAGTTTGATTTTCATGTCATGAATGGGAAATATGCCAATCTAGGATGTAATTAGCCAATGAGTCAGCAACTACATTATGTTCCCTAAGGATATGCCTATAGGTGATAGTTTCAAATGACCTTTCTAACAAGCGTACCCTCTGAAAGAGACGGAGAAGGACAGGATTCCTAATGGTATAAACATGGTTTAGATGACAAACCACTAGTTGTGAGTCCATCAATACTACCAAGTTGCGAACATCTTGGGAGGAAGCTTCAGTTAGAAGACCTATGACTGCTTGATACTTCGACGATATTGTTGGTAGCAGGACCAATACAAACCACTCCTGAACTGACCAAATCGTAAGCTAGGGAATAGAGGACCCAAGCATCTGAGGTGAGATTCAAGGTGTGGTGGCAAGCACCATCAGTGAAGCCATAGAAAGCCATCTACTTTGCATGACCAAAACATGGTATAAATAGATATGGACACTTAAACTCAAAACCATATTGAAAATACTTAAGCACACTGAAAGTCAAGCAATATACATATATACAAGATACTGTCCAAGAGAGATATAAGCATAGTACCTCTTTAGGTACAACCCATTGCGAGGCTGCCCTAAAGGTATTCCATCGTAGTCTACGAGCTCATAGGCCCATTTCTCTAAAATTTTAGAAATGACAAAAATACCATACCACATGGTTTCGAACTTTCCTTTCCCTATTTTGTCATATCTCTCATCGTATGTCAAAACTAGGTCACCCTCATTAAAGGCATGAGGTTGGATAGATTTATCATACTACGCCTTGACACATTTCTTGTGTGCCTCATTAGCCAAGGCATCATCTCTCCTAGTTTCGTCAAGTTTGTTCAAGTATAAATATATCTCTTCCTTTGCGGAAGTGACTGGGAGAAGTTCGACGGCAAGTTTCAAGGATGGAATCTGACATTGAATTGGCAAGACAACTTCGAGTCCATAGACAAGCTGGAAAGGTGTGAAAACAGTAGTTGTTTTCATCGAAGTCCTATAAGCCTAAAGAGTGAATAAAAGGATATGGTGCCAGTTGGATTTATGGTCTCCAAGCATCTGATGAGGCATTGTTTTCAAAACTTTGTTAATGGCCTCTACTTGACCATTAGCTTGAGGATAATAAGGCATAGAGTTTTCATGTAAAAAACCTAGCTTGGCACTTAGTTCCTCCATTATTTGATTACGGAAATGTGATCTGTGATCAGTAACTATGGACTACGGGACTCCGAATCTATCTATCATATGATTGAACAAGAAGAGAGTGACAGTATTACCATCTTTCGCATATGTAGGAATGGCCTTAGCCCACTTTGTAAAATAGTCAACGGCTACGATGATGTAACCATGCCCCCCAGTTGAGGTAGGATTACAATGCATATAATCAATCCCCCATTTGGAAAATGGGTTGATGACAATGACGGGGTGTAGTGGAGCAGGGTGAGTGCGCTTTTTCAGATAAAAATGTTGACAGGGTGGGAATTTCTTAACAACCTTGTGACAATGTTTAAATATTGAAGGCCAGAAATAACCAGCGCAAAGGATTTTTTGGGCTATAACCATCCCAGATAAATGACCACCACATGCTCCAAAGTGGAAATCATTCAACACTTGTTCAACTTCCTCATGGGTGAGGCATCGCCAAAGAATAGAATCGATCCCATGTCTATACAAGGTGTCATTCAATATGAGGTAGTATTTTGCGTGGTGAAGGATACGCCAGCGATCGCCATGGGATAGATTTGGATAAAATATTTATGTTTGAAGATAAATAAGCAAATATCCATACCATGGGTTAGTAGTGCTCATTAGGAACATGAATTCATCCGGAAATGAATCACTGGGCTCAGATTCCATCGAAGCACAGGGAAGATCACACATGAGCTCGACAAAGACAAAGGATTTCTTTGATGTGGCTTTGGCAAATTCCAGATCAAAATCCTGCAGTATGACTATCCATCGAGAGTGCTTTCCCCCGAGCACTTGATGATTCAGGATGTAATACATAGGGTTCCGGTCTACCAATAAAGTGGTTGTGCAGAGCAAAATGTAGTGACAAAAGTTTTGAACAGCAATGACTGTGGCCAATGCTCATTTCTCCACACATGAATATCGGGTTTCAGAATCCATGATTATTACTAGCATTGTAAATCATGTGCTCCTGACGATCGGGATTTTCCTACACCAAGTTCATAGCGATGGTAGTAGTGGAGGCAACAATATATAAGAGAAAGTCCTTTGAATAATCTGGGGGGTGTATCACGGGTGAATGAGTTAGAGAGTGTTTAAGATTATCAAAGGCTCATTGGGCTTGGTCATCCCAATAGAACAGAGTGTCCTTCTTAAGGAGATGCATATAATTGTGGGTTTTCTCTGCAAAATTCCACACAAAACGACGGAGAAAGTTTGCCTTCCCTTGCAAAATTTGGAGTTCAAGAAGATTGGTTGGGGATGGTAGAGTTAAAATGGCGGCAATTTTCAATGGATCTATCTGGATGCCATCCTTAGAGACCAAAAAACCTAACAGGTGTACCATCTCAATGCAGAAAACACATTTATACAAATTGAGCCATATATTATAATGACGGCATCTTAAGAAAATGTCTCTAAGATGACCAGGGTGGTCCTCCTGTCACTGTGAATGAGTAGGGAGGTTGTCAAGGTACAGTTCAACAATATGTTTTATATCGTGAAATGCATAGGACATAGCATGCTAGAAAGTGGCTCCAACATTTTTTAAGCCAAATGGTAACTTCTTATATGAAAAGGTTCCCCATGGGAAAATGAATGCCGTCTTGTGCTGATTAGTGGGTAATATCTCAATCCAATTATAACTAGAAAAGCCATCCATGAATGAGAAGATGACACTTTCGGCATAGTTGTCGATAATACGGTCGATATGTGGAGTAGGAAAGTTGTCTTTGGCACAAGCTTTGTCCAAATCTCTAAAATCGATACAGACTCTAATGGTGCCCTACTTTTTATTGACAGGGACAACATTCGATACCCATTCTGTCAGGGGTATGGGATAAATAAACCCAGCTTTGAGAAGTTTCTCTATTTCGGCTTTAATAGTTGTGGCCTTCCGTGGATTGACTTGCCTTAGTTTTTTTCTGACAGGTTTAGTAGTGGAATGGGTTTTAATTTCATGGACCACAATGGATGGGTCTATCCCCGATATTTCTTCATAAGACTAGGAAAAAATATCGTGAAATTATTTGAAAAGTGCCTTGTATGCTTCAGATTCTTCTGTCGAGCAATTCTGCCCAACATGAACATCCTCAATGGTAGCAGGCTTGACAGATATGTCAATCGGATTTGTTTGAGTAATGTTGCATAGGTTTCCTTCAGAATTTGTGTTTTGCAACAATATAGGACTTTGAGGGGTGTTGACAATATCAGTGGAAAACAGGGATGCAAAGTCATGGTCTACTAAACTGGTGTTGGGGGGGAACGAGTATATATGATGGTGATCCTCCCAGATAGGCTCATTCATATTCACGATCTCCATAATGGACTCATTGGAAGGGAAAGTCTTAGAGAGATAATCCAGAATAGGAAGAGATGGTTCTAACTAGTAGGGTAGGTGGTAAGGGTCCGAAGCTACCAGATGAAGTTCATTAGTGTGATGATCGAAAAGGGTTTGAATGATGTTGTACATTTCTTCATGTGGAATCAATGAGGTGGAATCCACAATTTTTTTTCCCTTGGGCTCATAATCAAATGATGCATTCATATTTACTGTTACTGTGTCTGTGTTAGGAGGAGTGGATGAAAAAATCCCCAGAAAGTACGAATCCTTCAACATGCCTACCCCAATCGACTAGTAAGGAGGAGGGGACTGGCCTAACATAGGGATGTTATTAGCCATAGAGGTTGTAACATTTGGCGTATAGAAATCGAGCTGGTCAATGGTGACAATTATTCCTATATGTTGAAATTGGACTGTTCAAAATATCATCGAAGCGACAGCAGTCATGGTGTAAAACCAATTTCTTCCTAGAAGGAGGTTATAATCTAACGGAGCATCTACTACTTCTACTTGAATAGAAACAGTTTTTCCCCCAAGCTTGACTGCAAGGGCTGATATGAGATCGTGGGGCTAGAAACCTCGCCCATCAAATGCTTTCAGAGTTGTAGGTGATGTTACAAGCTTGGGAGAGCCGATAGCTTTCCAACAAGATAGGGACAAAACCAAAGTTGAAGATCCTTCATCTAAGACAGTTCTAAAGACCTTCTTTCCGACTACTTTCATGATGATTTGGAAAGCAAGTTTGTGAGGTAGTATAGACTTATAGTTCTCAACATTGAAATGAATCAAATTAGTATTGTTCGGGTCTAAAGCTCCTAACGCAGTTAACAAGTTTTTATGTTGTGTAGGATAACTTTGGAGTACTTCCAGGGTAGACATTGCACATGGCGCCTGAGCGAGACCTTCAACTACATTATAAAATTGAGCAGCTCAAAAATTAGGGTTAAAAACAACCTTCCTAAGAGTACTCTTAGGTGGAAGCAAAACCATGTCGAGAGTAGGATTCTCGATGGTTGGGGGGACAGTAGACGAGGATTCGAGAGAACTAGTAGAGGGAGACTTCCCTGAAGAAGAATTGTCTTCTTTCTTGTCAGCGGGTTTGTCTTAACTCTAACTTTGATTTTTCAAACTAATAGTATTCGAAGACATCACGCAAATTTCCTTTGAAGAACTAGAGTTTCCCTGATTAGACATGTGGTCTATCAGTTGTTGTTGAGAGGGAAAAGGATCCATGAGAACTACGGGTGCAGGATTTGTTTCAAAAATTGGGTGATTTCGTCCCGATGGGGACACTCTTTTGTGAAATGGTCACCTCCGCATAGCAAACATGGATAGTTTGCTTTTCTTTTCCCTTTATTGTTATAATTGGTGGTTGGTTTTGGATTCTCCTATTGGTTTCTAGGTTTTTTGTTTTTAGCTTTACCTTTCTTTTTATTGTTGTTGGGCGTTTGAATACTCTAAATAGAATTGACCTTGGCGGAAACCTTGGGAGTCAAAGGAGAAGGGGTGGCAGTCTGGGGTTGCTTGGAAGGTTTTGCTGCTGATGGGGACTGGATTGAACCAACAATCCCATCAACAGGGACTTCTACTGGTGGCTTTGCAGGATCGATGCTTGGGCGAGGAGCTTGAGGAATTAAGTCATACAAAGTTTCATACTTGGAATAGACCAAGTCTAGATATTGGGCTTGACTAATGGCTTTCTCTTCAGTAATGGCACTGTACATAGCCACATCTCGGGTAATCAAAGGCAACAAAGATTTAGTAAACCAATCAGCTAATAACTGATCTAGAATAGGAGCCTTAATAAGTCTTCTCTGCCTTCTCCACTCATGGATATGATCAAATATGTGGGTGGAGGTGTTCTGTCGCAGAGACATTAAGAGATCACTACCCACTTCATAACGAATAGGAAGCTGAAAGTGCATAAGAAATATAGTTTCCAATGATCCAAAATACACAAACGAATGTTGCAGAAGTTCAATGTACCATTTCACGGCTATACTAGTCAAAGTTCGTTGAAAGAGTCTTAAACAAACTGAATCATCCATAAGGGAGTTTGAAGAACACCACAGATGGAATGTCATGACATGGTTTTTTGGATCGTCTCCTTTCTTCCCATCAAACTTTGGAATGTTGGATGGTAACTTTACCAGAATGGGAGGCCACGAGGGGTTATGTCCAATGGGGTCCTTAATCAACTTGGACAAATTAGGAAAGTCCAAAGTTGCTAGGAAAGGTAACTGACGATTAGGTTGCACATACTGGTAATATTGATATGGCATATAGGTACCAGTAGGATCATAAGTATACTGATAGACAGGTTATTGTGATGAATAATTACCGAAAGATCCACCTGCAGGGGGTTGATTTCTGGGATCGGGACCGTTAGGACCACCGGGGCCTCCAAAAGGAGGACCACCAAGGCCTCCGGGACTGCCAGGGCCATTGGGACCACCAAGACCACCTGGAACACCAAGAGGCATACCACAAGACCCTCTAGGACCCCTGGGAGGTAAACCTCCGAAGCCTCCATAACCACTAGGAGGAGGGCCACCAAACCCTCCAGGGCCATTAGGAGGGAAGCCACCAGGCCCCCCAGGACCACCAGGACCTTAAGAAGGAAATCCATCAGGACCTCTAGGACCATAAGGAGGAAATCCACCAGGCCCTCCAGGACCATAAGGAGGAAATCCACCAGGCCCTCTAGGACCATTAGGCCCCCTAGGGGGAGGACCTCCATAAGGGGGTCCTTCGGCACCTCCTGTAGTATGTATAGGTATCCCCCCCATAGCTGGCATGTAGAATAGTTAGGTTTCTCCCATGGCGTGAAATTATTACTAGGATATATAATTCCAACATAAGGCATTCCTATAGGGTTGGGTGGATAATTAATGTTTCCTACGGTTACTTGATTTACTGTGTAACCATAACCCCAAGAGGTTTGATGGGTTACAAGTTGTGCCCCTAGGGGCTAACCTGAATTGGATTGGGGGTTAACCACATTTGTGTGGTTAGGAGGGACATAAACTGTAGATTGCTCTATACTAGAGGTATGTCCTTGACTAGGTACATTTTCGGTGCCAGATAGTGTAAGTCGTGCCAGGGGTTTCCCCCTGGTACTAGAAGGTAATGATGAAACATGAATTGAATGTTGAGACGCGTGTGTGGAAGACCTAGGAGGATTGGGAACCAACATAATATGGGAGGTGGTGGGGTTGGAAATTTGACCTAGATTATGTGGAGTCACTGTGCGATCTAGAATCGGTTCAATGGGTCTCATAGAATTGGCAAGTGAACGATATCCCACAGGAACAGCTATGAAACGTGATGGTGGTGTGCCCAATATATCATCTATTTTCTTTTCAATCTCCTGTGCATGGAGAACAACTGCCTAGTATTGCCTACGTTCTTCTTCATCTGGTGAAATTTCTTCAGAAAATTTTAAACGGGTGCCAAATGAGGCAATGGCTTGTCCTATAGAGGTATCCCAAAATGGAGCATTGGGACCATA
The DNA here is from genome assembly GCA_001517045.1 of Pseudotsuga menziesii. Taxonomy (NCBI): domain Eukaryota; kingdom Viridiplantae; phylum Streptophyta; class Pinopsida; order Pinales; family Pinaceae; genus Pseudotsuga; species Pseudotsuga menziesii. Next base: position 520,212 of record LPNX010948239.1, read on the forward strand.
ATCTGGATGGGTAGTATCATCAACATGACCTTCTGTGGGAGAATGGAATGAAGTATTACCCCAAGAAGGTTGTTGGACCAAGGGAGGAAAGTGTGAAGGATATGGTCCTTCACTTTTTGCAACCACATTCTCTCCCACTTGGGAGTTGGTAGCAACTCCTTGGTCGATAGCTTCCATAGGATTTTCTCCTGAAACAGGAATAAAATCAGGTGGAAAGCCATGTACTCTTTTGGATTGTCTTAGCTTAGCCGGTTTGTACAGCTCCTATCTAACCTAGGGTCAAAAACTATAAAACACACCAAAAATTTCCCTACTCAAGCTATAGGCCAAACAACCAAAATTAAATGACAACAGGAGTTCAAATAGTCATGTCTCTCACTAGGATTGTCAAGAAGGTGCCACTCGCGATATACCTTAAGGGTACGTGCGTAGTAATCTCCCCGAATGTTGTTTTTGGTGTATGGTTCCAAGACATATGGCTAAAGGGATTCTCTTAGATGGATAAGGTATCCTAGTGGGGTCTCCCAATATACGCAAGGTACGTGGGAGCTCAAATCGGTAGTAGTGTTGTCTAATTCATAACCATTCGCAAGGGGCCTTTCGATATACAATTGAGTACATGAAGTACCTTTCTATATACCTCAACGGTACGTGAAAGGCCATTTGATATACCGACAGTACGTGGAAGAACCACGCGAGTCCCAGGATGTAATGCAGACGAGTAACGATAGCTCCTACGCTTAACGATGCCCAAACACATGGCTATCGTATCACTCAAATTGATATGTAAATTTTAACCTATAACTACTGTTAATTAAAAAGTGGATGGTTAGGTGAATGCATGGAATTTTGACAGAAAAATTAAAACCATGTAGTATGCTTATGCAAATATTTCACTTTATCATTCATGGTATGCCTACCTACAAGAGGGAAAGAGAGTATTTTATTTTCGTTTTAAGACCAAAAATTTCCAAACAACTATCTTGAACAAATAAAAATCAAAGACATTCAACACATTCCAAACTCAATTTTCTTTTCTGAAAGCCATCAAAAGGGGAAGAGTCTCTTTTCCTAAAAGAAAAACAAGAAGCACACTACATGCATATGCACTCTATTTTTCGATTTTTCTTACAACATAGATAGATGTAGCTTAAAACTACACTATTTTTTATTTATTTTGATGAGATAGTACTAATGCAAAAGAGACAAAAGAACACAGAGAACCTGAAATCTTGTGAGGCAAATCAAGATGCTAATCAAATGGTTTTTCTTTCAGTCTTTATAACAAAAATGAAAAGAGAGGTCACTACAACCTAACCTTTTCAAAAAAAGAATTCCTTTCACAATCACAACGAACAAGCACGGAAGAAAATGAATAATTAACAAGCCTAGTATATCTTTTGAATTCCTTCAATCAAACCAATATTTTACCACCGAATTCCCAACAATGAGCATTCATATTCTAACACACAAGCATGACAGTGCAGGGTTGAAAGAAAACAAACTCATTTTTTTGCAAAAAATGAGAAAAAACTAGTCTTGGAACAAGGCCTACCAGGTACCGCGCTAGAGGCGTCTTGATAGAGCGGTTCTGGATGAACACCGATTTTGGATAACAGGACTTAGGCGGTGGCACTGTGTATGGCTAATAGAGTTTGGGAAGTGGCACCGCTTGTTTCCAACAACGCATGAGAGGTTCCTTGAATAGATCCAAAACATAAGGAGAATGAAATATCAAGTTAGAAATTGATCAGATCAAGGCAAAAATTGATGGATTGATAGTAAACAAGAGCATAAAAAGTCGAAATAATTCAGATATGAACAAATCTAAAAGTTTCAAACCAAAATTCACTGAGTTAGATGGAAGATTTGATTGAAGAGAGTTGGAGATGGAGCCTAGATTCGGACAAGAGTTCAAGAAATGAGGAAGATCATATCAACTTAGATATGCACTATTCCTGAGTGGAGTCGCCAGATTTGTAATAAGGAATACTGCACCTTTTGTGGACAGAAGATGTTCCTTTGGTCTGAATGGTTCAGATCCCGAACAAATGAGTGAACGACAAAGGATGAATACCTTCCCTGAATGTCGTAGACACCTGGAATACTGCTTAGATTGTGAACCTATGTACCTACAAACAGATCAAACATGCAAACACATCAAAGCTACCAGGAAATCATCTACTTATCCATGTTAGTGACTAAGGAATCTAACAACATGTACATGTGAAATCAAAACAACAGTAATGTGGGACATAAATCAGCTTTGCATTAAGAATGTATGGAGAAGCTTACAAACGTTGTTTTAGTGTCGATAAGCCCCTCCACGAGACAAACACTTCATCCCCATAAGATCCAACTTTGCTCTCTATGCTCTCCAATGACTTGGACTAAGTGGTTAATCCAACAACATAACAATACGTCTATAGTTATCCCCTCAACTATGGACATGAGCTTGTATTTATAAGGCTCAATGGATAGGAATAGTTGAGAGAATTGTGGGTGAGGTGGATCCACGATCCTACCATGGGGGATCTTGAGCTCAAACTGACCCATAATGATAGGGATAAGGGAGGACATGAGGCTCATGATCTAGAAGCCTCAAGAAACTTCTATTTTTCCCATTTTACCCAATGTACTGCTTTTCTTCTCTTATGACATAGTGGTTTAGATGAGAACCGCTTTTGGACCAAAGACCATAGGCAGTGGCACCACTTCTTGAAAGCAGGATACATGCAGTGCTGAGCAAGGTACCGCTTATGGTTCACAAGGAAAGCGCACTGCTAGGTTTTTTCAAGTAGAATTGACAAACAGAGCAAGTTTCCACTCTAAGTGCTGGGATTAAGGGAAAACATGGAAGTTAAGGGTCTTATCACATGGTGGTGACAAGATTTGGGTATAACATGTGGCCCATTTCCACCAAGAGGTATAATCTTTGTTTAATGTCATGTTTATTTCTAGTTTTTTCTAACTTAGTTTGTTTGTAGGTTTATTTTGTGTTCTAACAGGTTGTATGCAGGTTTCTGGAGTCTAACCTTGTGTGCAAGGTTCCCATTTCTTTCTTTTTTGTTCTCTTTGGTTCAGTTTTTCTTTGTTTTTCTTGCATTACCATTAGGAAACCTACCATTTCATCTTATAGATGGAAGGTAGCCATTCCTTCCCTATACGAAGGGAGAAATCCCTGCTACACTCCTCGCCCCAACACAAACTGTGCAAAGCCACCTACAAAAACTCCTATTGATGGGGTTGTCGGTTCAATCCTTCCCTCATCGGCAACTAAGCCTACCAAGCAACATAGTACTTCCACTACTACTCCTTCTTCTCCTACGGTTTCCACCGAGGTGAATTCTATCCAGTACACAAACACTCGGTAAAAGGAAGAAAGGTAAAGGAAAAAATAAGAAGCCTAGAAACCAACAGGATAATCCCAAGGCTACAGCCCCAGAGAATGACAATAAAGGCAAGAGCAAGGATAAGTATCCCTATCTATTGCAAGGAGTGCCATCGTCATGAAGAAATTAGTAATTTTTTTGAAAAGTAACCCTACACCGGAAGTGCTTACCGACCCATTTCCATCTCAACAACAATTGGTAGATCATATGTCTAATCAAGGACCCTCTAATTCTACAGAAGAAATTAGAATGATGTCCTTGAAAACTATTAACTTGAGTACTTGTAGTCAGTCATATGACAATTCGACAGAGAATAAGGACGAAAATCCTTCTCCTAAGAAAAATCCTTCCACTAGTTCTCCTCCATCTTCGTCTAATGGCACTCTTACGATCGAGAAACTTGATCTTGACTTGATTTTGCACCCACCCAAGAGTACCCTCAGGAAGTATGTCTTTAATCAAAATTATATAGTTGTACAATTATACAACGTTGTGAAAGATTTGGCTCAAGCACCTTGCGCGATGTCTACCCTAGAGGTACTCCATATTTGCCCCACGCAGTGCAAAAACTTGTTGATGACATTAGAGCCATTAAACCTAGATAATACTAATTTGATTCACTTTAATGTGGAGAAATACAAGTCTATATTACCCCACTATCTCACGTTTCAAATTGCAACAAGAGTAGTTGGGAGAAAGGTCCAGAGGACCGTTCTGGATGAAGGAGCTTCCACCTCAGTATATTTTGTGGGTTGTTGGAGAGCCATTAGTTCTATTGAACTTATGAAGTCACCCAAAACCTTGAAATCTTTCGATGGATGAGGTTTCCAACCTCATGGTCTATTACCAACCCTTTCGGTGAGCTTGGGGGCAAAATTGTTTCCATTCAGGTGGAGGTGGTCGATGCCCCATTGGATTACAATCTTCTATTGGGGATAAATTGGTTCTATTCTATGACGATTGTCACTTCAAAAATATTTATAAATCTCCAATTCCCTCATTTAGGGAAGATTGTAACCATCGATCAACTCAATTTTTTTTCACCAGATGTTGCTACACCCACCACAAATAACATTCCTATGCTAGGTCAAGCCCCTCCTCCCTATCAGTCGATTGGGGTAGGTATGTTGAAGGATTCAACCCTCATGGGAGAGTTTCCCTCAAATCCTTATATTACGGAAGTGGCAACTGTGAACATGATTTCCACAAACAGAAATAGTCCTAGATGCAAAGGAGTTGTTGATTCATCCTCTCTAGACCCTAACGAAGCACTTTATGATGCTGTTTAATCTGCTTTCAATGTCCATTATGATGATCTTCATCTGGTGGCTTCAGATCCTTACCACTTTCCCTACTGTCTAGATTCCTCTCTCCCCACTCTAGACTATCTCACACATACTTTTCCATTGGATGAGTCCATTATGGAGATCATGAGTGCAGATGAACTTGTATGATAATATCATCATCATAGATCCTCTTTCTTTCCAAAGCTAGTTAGGTAGAATTTGATCTTGTGTCTCTTATTAGTATTGATATCGTCACCAATCCTCAAACAACTGTATTGTTGCAAGGCACTGATTTTGAGGGAAATCTTTGCAACATCACTCAGACAACCCCTATTGACATATCAGTCAAGCTTGGAACTATTGAGCATGTTCATGTAGGATAGAACTGTTCAACAGAAGAAACTGAAAGTTATAGAGATCTATTCAAAGAATTTCATGATGTTTTTTCCTGGACATATGAAGAAATTCCAGGGATTGATCCATCCTTCGTGGTGCACGAGATCAAAACTTATCCCACAACCTAGTCAGTCCGACAAAAACTACAACAAGTCCATCCTAGGAAGGTTGCGGCTATCAAAGCCGAAGTGGAAAAACTTCTGAAAGTGGGGTTTATTTGTCCCGTACCACTGGTAGAATGGGTGTCTAATATTGTCCCCATGGCTACGAAGCAGGAAATATTAGGGTCTGTATCAATTTTTGAGATTTAAATAAGGCTTGTCCCAAGGACAATTTACTTACTCCACACATCGATCAAATCGTCGATAATTATCCTGGGAGTGTCATCTTTTATTTTATGGATGGATTTTCTAGCTACAACCAAATAGAGATTCTACTTGCCGATCATCATAAAACGACATTTATTTTCCCGTGGGGAAATTTTGCATATCGAAAGTTACCTTTTGGTCTAGAAAATGCTGGAGTTACATTCCAATGTGCCATGTCCTATTCCTTCCACGATATCAAACACATCATGGAGTTGTACCTGGATGACCTCCCTGCTCATCCACATCAACAGGAGGACCACCTAGGGCACCTCAGAGACATTTTCCTTAAGTGTCATAATTATAACATTCATCTTAATCCAGACAAATGTGTCCTCTGTGTTGAGACTAGACGTCTTCTTGGATTTGTGGTTTCCAAAGATGGCATCAGGATAGGTCCTTTGAAAATTGCTGCTATTTTGGACTTACCCTCCCCGAAAAATATCACTGAAATCCAAAGTTTGCAAGGGAAGGAAAAAATTATTCATCGTTTCGTATGCAACTTCATAGGAAAAATGTATGAGTATATGCATCTCCTTAAGAAGGACATTCCGTTGTTTTGGGATGACCAAGCCCAATGAACTTTTGATAATTTGAAAAATGCTCTGACCCATTCAACGATGTTGCAACCCCCAAATTAACGGTATGGTTCTAGTGCAGGAATATCCCAAAGGCCAAGAAAATGTGATTTATTACCTAAGTAAGAGTCTTCTTGACTTTGAAACCTGTTACTTGCGTGTGGAGAAGCTAGCATTGGCTACGGCCATTGCTGTGAAATTTTTTTGTCACTACATCTTGTTACGCACCAAAATTGTACTCACAGATCAAAACCCCATGTATTACATTGACTCGTCAGGTACTAGGGGGAAAGTATTCCCATTGGATCGTTATATTATAGGAATTCGATCTTGAGTTTGCTAAGGCAACTTCGAAGAATTCCTTGGTTTTTGCAGAGTTGATGTGTGACCTTCCCTGTGCTATGATGGAATTTGAGCCCAACGATTCATTTCTAGATGAATTCTTGTTCTTGATTAGCACAACCAATCCATGGTATGGAGATTTGATCATCTATCTCCAGACCCAGAGATTTCAGCTTGACATGTCTCGTGACGATCTTCGTTGTATCTATCACCACACAAAGTATTACATTATTTTAAATGATACATTGTATCGACATGGTATTGAATCCATTCTTCGGTGATGCCTCACACATGAAGAGGATGAACATGTTTTAAATGATTTCCACTCTGGAGCATGTGGCGGTCATCTTTCTGGGATGGCGACAGCTCAAAAAATCCTTCATGATGGGTATTTTTGGCCCTCAATATTCAAATATTTTCATGAGGACGTTAATAAATGCCCACCCTGTCAACAATTTCATTCTAAAAAGTGCACCCACCCTGCTCCTTTACACCTTGTCATTGTTGTTGGCACTTTCACCAAGTGGGGTATTGATTTCATGCATTGTAATCCTACCTTAGCCGGGGGGCATTGTTACATCATCATATTCATCGATTACTTTACAAAATGGGCCGAGGAAATGCCTACATATGCATAGGATGGAAAGAATGCCAGCCTATTTTTGTTCAACCACGTGATAGCTAGGTTTGGTGTCCTGCAAGCCATAGTCACTGACCACAGATCTCATTTCCATAATTAGATGATCGCTGATTTGAGTGCTAAGCTGGGTTTTCGCCATGTAAAATCATATCCATATTACCCACAAGCTAATGGCCAGGTTTATGCCACTAACAAAGTTTTGAAAACTATGTTTCATAGGATGGTTGGAGATCACAAATCCAACTCACATTTGACTCTCTTTTTTGCACTGTGGGCTTATAGGACTTTAGTTAAAACAACAACTACAGTTTCACTCCTTTTCAGTTGGTTTACAGACTAGAAGTTGTCCTCCCTATCGAGTGTCAAATCCCATCACTTAAACTTGCATTAGAACTTGTCCCGAATAGTTACACCGCAGAAGAATGGTTTTTGTACTTAACAAACCTTGATGAAAGTAGAAGAGATGCTTCCTTGGCTAATGAGGCACACAAAAAACGTGTTAAGGCTCAGTATGACAAGTATTCTCAACCTCGTTTCTTTAATGAAGGTGACATGGTTCTGACTTATGATGAAAGACATGACAAGATAGGGAAATGGAAGTTTGATTCTATGTGGTACGGTCCCTTTATCGTTAGTAAAGTTTTAGAGACAGGGGCTTACAAGCTTGTAGACTACGATGGGATACCTTTCGAAAACGCCACAATGGGTTGCACCTGAGGAGGTACTATGCTTGAAGTCATTTCCATATGGTACCTTGTATATATGTATATTGATTGAATTTTTTAGTGTGTTTTTTATTTTTCAATATGGTTTTGAGTCTTGTTGTCAGTACTCTTTATACCATGTTTTGGTTTTGCAAATTGGATGGATTTTTACGGTTTCATCGATGGTGCTTGTTTTCATTCCTTGAACCTTGCTTTAGCTGCTTGGGTTTTGTATTTTCCAAAACATGACTTAGTCAATTTAGGGGTAGTTTGTATTGGTCCAGCTACCAACAACATCGCCAAGTATCAAGCAGTGATAGCTTTGTTGACTGAGGCTGCATCTCAGGACATTCATGGCTTGGTAGTATTCATGGACTCATAGCTAGTGGTTTGTCATTTAAACCATGTTTATACCATTAGGAACCCCACACTTCTTCATCTTTTTTGAAGAGTGTATCTGTTAGAGAGGTAATTTGAATCAATCACTTATAGGCACATTCCTAGGTCTTATAACACGGTTGCCGACTCATTGGAAAACTACATTTTAGACTGGTACATTACCCATACATAACTTTTTATAAATAAAACATGCTCCACTATAAATTAAAATGAACAGTGAAAGAGACATAAAAACTCATGTAAATATCGCTTTCCATTTGAAACAAATATAAACACCATGAATAACTCTGTATATATATATATATATATATAGATATANTATACATCATGTGTAACATCTAGTGGTGCTCATGATAGCACATAATAGCCCTAGCTACCCTCCAGAGCAAGCGGCTGAAATGACCTCACACTCCAGTTGCATGTCTCTAGTACCTCCTAGGGAGGTCATCTATAGCAACATGTGGAATGTCTAATGTCAACCGGTTGAGGTTTTCCTCCAACTTGGTTGACTCATCGTCTCCTTTGTGTATGAAGCGAGCCCCCGCTCTCCTGTCCATTGGGGATGAAACCCCAGGTCGTGCATCTCCAACATCTACATGAAAACATCAGGTCTCGTCATCATTCATAAAAATCATAAAACATTAAACATTAAAAACAACCAATGCCTTGAGCATTGTTTCTTACCAATGTCACCCCACTGGAAATCAATTGGTAAAGGTAGATCGGGATCTCCTCGGAAGTCGGTCCCAGCATAATCATAATCCTCAAACATGAGGATCTGGTTGTGCAACTGATGGAAGAAGGGGTTCCCATACTTGACCTTGGATCCACCACCTCTAGTGCGGGCCATGATCTCCACCCACCAAAAAATGTGGGAGTATTGAGCTCTCAGCTCAGTAAAAACCACCTGTGGCCTAAAGAGAGGTACCCGCTCAAAAAATAAACATGCCAGGATAGTCCCATAACGAAACTGTTTTAGTTCACCCTGCTGACACTTGGTCAGCTGATCCTTGAACACTGTCAACAATTCCTCAACCCAGTAAAACACTGTGGGTGACATGGCCTCCGGGGCATCGATAATATGTGCCCTAGAGTATTGATGATCCCCTTGGCTCCCAGCAACCCTCTGCATAGTGAAGAGTACAATTTGAAGAGGCAAGTCCATTACTTCTTTAATCAAGATCTTCTTCCCAGACATATTTTTGCATGGGTAACAATGATGAAGTATGAGCTCTTGTGTTGTAATTTTCCCCCTCGGGAGCCTATTAATAAAATTGGTGCTCCATGTGTAGATAATCCAGTGAGAAAATAAATATCTTCCACCTCCACAGTGAGAATGTGAGCCCCCACCTCAAAATGCTATTGTTTCAGGTTCCACATCTGCAAAATGTACTCTAGTAATTTTACATGAGATATCATACTAGGAGCATGGAAGAATTTCAAAAGGTCACAACCCTGTAGAGCATCTATAGAAGGCACATCTGCCCCAGCTCTGGCATCATCGTCCTCATGTTGTCTCTCTTTCCATACCACCATTTTGACCAAGATGAACTGTCAAAAACCATAATTGGAGTTATTAGACACATAATCAATCTTTTTAAATGCTTAAAAACCATTATTTTTGCTAGGCCATCCATTTTTGTGGCATTTTTTGTTGCACCGCTTCTGTCTCCTTGAGACAGAGTGGTGCCACTGCATGTCCAAAGCGTGAAAAACACAGTTTTCCAAGGGCACCACTTTTCCTGCAAGGAAGAAGTGCATTACCCAAGAAACAATTTTTACCCTTGGGTAAAAATCCCAAAAACTCAATGGAAATGCTTGGAAATAAAAAATTTCAACCATGAAATGATGAGAATGGTCTTGGTTCTTACCTAAGACTGACGGATCGAAAAATGGACAAGTAATGGCTATAGAATCTCCAACTGAAATTCGCACACAAATGCTCCAAGTAGCTCTCCAAAACATGGTAAATGGTAAATGAAATCTTTTTACTACAATTGACTTTTATATGAGATTTTTAGGGTTTTAACATTATTTTAATATTTTTTAATATTTTATTGAAAAATTCCCTTTCCTTTAGTTATAAAAGTTCAATTTTAAATATTTTTTGTAGAATTAATGATCTTTTAAAAGATTCTTGCACGGACAAAAGTGAATAATATTGGCTATGGGTAAGTTCCTTTTTTATTTTTTCATACTTCTATAAAATGGAAAAATTCATCGAGCGCTAATTTTGATACTTCGATCATGCTCTTTAAACCTAGTATCAAAGTTCTAAGTCGTTTTCGCTTCTTTTCAGGTTCGTTAAACCCGCTCATCGCGAAAAGAAACCCTAATGGAGTCTTCTTTAAACTCTTTTCAGACTCCTAAAATGTGAAAAGATTGTTGAGCAAACTTGTCTTCTTCATGCTCGTAAAAGTACTTGAAGAGTCATATTTCCGATGGTAGCTTATCCCTTTTTCGGTTCGGATTGAGTAGTTACAAAAAATGAGCGCTCTAGCCAATCATGACTAGAAGAGTTCACTTGGGTGTTATTTTATACTTTTTCGGGCCCTAGAGACTGAATTGTACAAAAAAATACATATTGGAGTCTTCTTCTGTTTTCATTCAGACTCTCGAAACATGAATGATGCCAAGTTAACTTTTAATGGAATCATTACTAAACACTGAGAGACCCTCTTTTGGGAACGAGCCCCTCCTTTCTAAGTTTCATGAAATATATGAGAACAGACTTATCTCTTTATAAGCTACAACGAGTGTTTGTTACCCTCTTTGGACCCGTAAAAACGAAAAGAGACACTCATCAATCATGATGGGGAAATTAAGGGAAGGGAACTATTTCATTTTGCAAATAAATGTAAGTTATTAGTCACCTTTGAACATGGCACTTGTCTGCATTTCATTCAGTCAATTAGGTATTCATCTTGCTTCTAAATCGGTCCACTTTCATGAGTCATGTTACTCCTTTTAGTCTTTCAAAGAATGCATCATATACCATTGCATTATGTCTTGGTGTCTGTATGGTCTAAGTCAATGCTGCCAAGTCTTCAGTCGTGTCACCCGATGTTCAAAGGAAAATTGAAAGTTTACCTCTACAAGTCAAAACAACCTTTGTATGAGTACCTTTTGAGTCAGTCATATGGTTACATCATATTCAAAATTCCAGAACTTTATTCCAAGTTTCGTGTCGTTGATGTTGGATCCATCATGGCCCTCATTCGATGAGACTATTCTCGTCGACATCAGATCATTATCTTGGAATTAGTCTTAGAAACAAAATATAGTACCTTGAGATCTGTATGCATTAATGACAGATTCTCTCGCTCTCGACATAGGTTCCCATCATTGACCTTTGATCAAAATATTCAACTGATTGTTCGACATCAAATCGTCTATTCACACTCAAGAGATTGTACTAGGGTACCTTGGGAATCATTGACATCAATGGAGATTTCCCTCGCACTTGTTAACGGTTCTCATCATTGACCGGTAATCAAGTGGTTTCTACCATGTTCAACATCAAGACATTGTAATCACATGGATAGAATCGTACTTTGTGGAAGACGAGACAAAGACCCTGGGTATTGGTCAAGCACTCATTGCTTTCCCCAGGTTGCGATGGAGTATTTTGTATGAGTCCTAGCATGGATCCACATTTGTATGGTCTTGGCTATGCTCAAATTTGTGTCTATTTGACATAGATCTACATTGTATGTCTAGTAGCTATGTCCAAGTTTGAGTCTTCTTCGCATGGATATACGTTGTATTCTAGTAGCCATGTTTATTCATTTCCCTCACGGATATGCCTTGTATTGGTCTACAGCCATGATGATAAATCATTTGGTTATGAATCAAAAGTATTGATGTATTGCAGAAGCCTGGTTGATGATGATATTTGATAAGCAATTTCTTGCCTCGAAGTGATAACTTGTTCTTTCAAAACTCTTGCATATCGTATCCCTCTAGCCTCATGCTTTGAGGGGCATTCTGTTACACATAAATCTCATCACCATCATGTGTTGAGGCCTAAAACATCATAATATTTCCTCTAATCCCAAATTGTGAAGTTGGACAATGGCTCAGACTCCTATTTTCTGTATTTGAGTCCAGCACTGCCTTTTCCCTTAATGCAAGAGGCATTACCCTCTTCAGTAATGCCCATTGTCTCTTGACAGTAAGTAGTGCCACTGCTTCCTGCCTTTAATCAAAGAGAGGTTCCATCCTGGTAACGCTCTTTCTGCATGGAAGAAAAGTGGTGCTCGAGTCAAAAAGAGAAAAAGAGAATATTCATGAAGCTTCTCGAATGAAGACTTTGTGGCACCCTCATCCCTACTCCTATGGACCACCTGGACTCGAGAGCCCCCCTTGTAGGATATCCCTTCCACCTCACCCACCATTTGCTCAACCATACCTATCCTCCCAAGGCCTATAAAACCTGGCTCATACCCCATGGTTGAGAGAGAGAAAAGTTATGCTACTACATTGATATTTTGGCCACTAGCCAAATCTAAAGTGAGCATAGGAGGAGCAAGTTGGAGCTTTTGAGGACAAGGCATGGCATGTGAAGGAGCATCACAACACTTAGGCAATGGTTGTAAGCTTTCTTCTTCATTTCTAATGCAAAGTTGGTTCCTTTCCCATAAAATGTGTTATGTTTCAATCATTCATTTTATTACTAGATTCCTTAGTCACTTGTATACCTGTATATTATGTTTTGGTATCTTTGATCTTGCTTGTCTATTTGATGTGTTTGTGCAGGTACATCCTTGGAGATTCATCACCATAGGAGACACTTACATCATACTTTAGAACAATCAAAGGATTCATTCTAGATATCTACAAGCTCTAGGGGAAGTCTTCCATCTTTGTTGTTTACTCATTTGTTCTAGATATGAACCACTCAGGCCTAGAGGAACAACTCTTGTCCACAAGAGGTGCGATATTCCTAGAAACACAATCCAATAATGATTGATATGTCCACCTCCGGTACCTCAAACCAAGTGATCTGTGACTAACTGGGCTTTTGACTCATCTATCAGTGTATGCACCAGCATGGAAATACCAGTGTCATAACCATCATCCTGCCTCAGACTCGAACCCCTTGAAGCTCGACCTCTACCACTGCTGCCCTGACGGGGGTGCCTTGTTGACAGGGCATAGTTGCATTCTAATTAAGCTTGACGTAGGAGCCTGTGCTAGCTATGGACCTCTAAATCCATTGATGGAGCAGACGAGAACTGATGTGCCAATCAAACCACGTGGGAGGACCAATGTCAAACTGGGGATAGGCACTGCAAATAACCTGAGGATGAGGCCGAGGATGGTAGTGCAGGTAGGAGCTAGGCCGTGGAAAAGACTAGCAGGGCATACCAGAGCCGAACTGGGAGAAGAAGTAGTAAGCTAGTGTTGAGCACAAGAACAAAAAATGAAGCCCAAAGATTTTCCTCACAAGAGCCATAAGTCGGTTGATAGCACGCACAAACACAAAAGCCATTAAAGGGGAGTTAAGGCGATGATGTCCCTTCCAACACCCGAGGAGACGTAGAAATGGAGCCATCATCCTTTGAAGTGACCAACTGCCCATCTCCGGACGAGATGATTGAATGCAGAGGTCGTCCATCTCCGCCAGCTATAAAACCTGCGTCCTCGCTTCTAGTGCACATTAACTATGGTGTGGGGGGATGACGAGGTGCCACCGTGTCAACCCAAAGGTTGAGACCATTAAATCCTTCCGCATGACGAGTGGCACTAGCATCTGGGTAAGTTATATTTCTATTATTATTTTGTAATAAAATTTTAATTTATAATTATATTTTTAGTGTTTTGCTTTCTTGAACGTATTTTTATTGTTTTTGATTAAGTAAAAGTATTTGATGAAAATAGTATTGGAATGTGAGATGAATAGTTTTTTTTAATTATATAATAATAATAATAATTAAAATAATAAAAAAGATTGGTGTGGATTTTAATTGTGACAGCAATGTGGAGTGGTGTTAATGTTAATATACAGCTTTAGCCTTGTATGTTTCTATCTAGTTTGCGGACCTTTATGGCTTGTTTCCTTTTTAAATATAAATTTCATAGCGATTTTGTTTTAGTCTTAAAATTATAGAATGGCTCTCCAATGAAGAAATGTATAAATATTTTATTATTTTGTAATATATTTTTTATAATAGTTGTATTTTTAGTATTTTTTATTACGCAAAAGTACTATTGTAGTTGGAATTTGAGATAAATAGATTTTATATTTTAATTTTAAAATTTATATAAAACAAAATTGGTTTGGGTTTCAACTTGTGATAGCTATGTGCAGTGGTGTTAATGCTAACATACAGGTGGAGTGAACATGTTTTTCAATTTATATATTTCCTTTGAATCTTTTAAGTGTGTTTTAGCCTTGTATATTTTATTGATTTTGAAATATATATATTTTATTATTTTTCCTTAAAAATTATATAAGATTTTATTCTTAAATAACTTTGCAAGGTCTTCTTTAATCCATGTTGTACCAAATATATATTTTATTAATTATTTTTTAAACTATATCATTGTTTTATTTTTTAATAACTTTGCAAGGTTTGGATTATAACAATAAACTATTGTACCTTTTTTAAACTAGTTTTTTCTTCATTAATCTAAGTTGTAGCAATAAACTATTGTACCCTTTTTAAACTAGTTTTTTCTTTGTGACAAATGTTAATGACATAGATGTAATATAATGCAATGATATAGGTATGTTGTTTTGTGTATGTTTTTATTATAATAATTTTTTATTTAAAAATAGTGTTTTCTTCATTAATCTAAGTTGTAGCAATAAACTATTGTACCCTTTTTAAACTAGTTTTTTCTTTGTGACCAATGTTAATGACATAGATGTAATATAATGCAATGATATATAGGTATGTTGTTTTGTGTATGTTTTTATTATAATAATTTTTTATTTAAAAATAGTGTTGTTATCATTTAAGAAGTTATAGTTGTTACCAAAAGGGTATTATATTTGGGATGGTAGAGGAAGGGTAGTTAAAATTAGTGACACTACAAGGCTCTCGTCTACTATCGATAGAGTAGTTGTCATACCATATTGGTTATTATCAGGCTCGACCAAGCTAGGAAGACCTTTGTTAACCAATGAATGACTAACAAACAAGACAAGACACACAAATCAAAATGACAAGCAAAAGAAAGTAAAGGTATTTTGACTTAGTATCCTAAACGAGTAGATGACTGACAAGGTTGGGTATTAAGAAACAAGGTTGAAAGATTTAGCAAATAGAGATATTATCAACTATAGTTATTTCTACCTCAATAGTTATAAATACACAATTAGATCTAAGATAAAATGAGTGCCAATATAAGAAAGCCAATTCATTTTTGCTAGGGTTTAGACGTGCAAAGTGAGATATGGCCACAAACTAACAATACAATGGATTTCTGACACTCTAGAATATTGTTTGATGTAAGATATGAAGATTATAGGGAAAAAAAGAAACACCCAAGTCACATAACTGACAAAATGTAAGAATACCCATGGAGGGCGATTTCCACCTAGGGAGACCATTGCTTATGTATGGGGAAAAGGAACCGAAATTGCATGAAACTTGGTCTAGAGATTTTAAGTGATTTCCTGCTTGAGTTTTGAATTAAACTTGTGCCAGGTCACTAAAACCAAAACTTATGAAAAACGAGGAGTTTAACTTAGTTTATTGTCGACAAATGGAATATAAAGAAAACTATAGAGAAATGATTTGATAATGCATGGATTCAAGAGATTACAAGAAATCTTGATAATCTTTCTTGTCCATAAAATAACAAAGTATTCCCAAAGATTCAACTTATCCTTTGAAATACACAAGTGTGCCCCTGCCACACAATATCAAGTTAATAAGCATGAAATGAAATTAATGGCTAGAGAAGACAAATGCATAAAATAAATACTAAAATAAAACATTTCTTGAATGGCTAGCAAAATCGAGCAACTGAACCCTCTTTAATCAAGTTGCCTTAGTGAGAAGAGAAGGTCATATTCAACCAAATCGCTAACCAGTAAAATGATTTTGTTCCGGCATGTGTTCTTTTCATTCTTTTGGGGAGGAGTTTCGTCCACGAGGTTTTATCCCTTTCTCTAATTATGAGAGTTTCGACATGGGTACCTTACCAAGCCTCATTGTTGAGACCCACTTTTGTTTGTTTTTGTTTCTTGCCTATGTTTCTCTTATGGGGGGTTTCGACATTGGTATTTTCCAACACATGCTAGATATTGTGGATTGCAAGCTCACGTAGGAACAAGCATTTAGCCAAGTGTGATAGTTATATCTGGGCCTATTCACTTGTATAAATATATTTCATTCTTTATAATTTAATCAACTATTTTGTACTTCTTCAAGAATGCTAAAAAATAATGATTGAATTGTAGTTAGAATTTCTAATGTATCATTGCAACTTGCAGCTATTGTTTGAAATATTTTTTCCACCAAATAATCTTTCGAGTCTTCTACATGTTCTTGCAAATACTAAGCCTTTTCTTATTCCTTTGTAGGAATCCAAATGTGTGATATTTTTCAAGTGTATATATAGTGGCCTTTAATTTATATCTTTGGACATTGTGGTTACCCTTTAAGTTTTTACTTTCTTCCATACAACAACGACAAATATCGTTTGTGTAAATGAACAATTTGTCAAAAACAATAACTTATAAGAAATAGATTTTGTTCTTTTTGGAGATAGTTTGTTTAGGTTTCAACACTTTGAATCGTCAGGATTTCTTATTTGCCGCATTTGCTATTATATTTCATTTTTTATTCACGTTGCTTCCTATGCAACTAGGGATTGTTACATATTTCCAAGAATGTATTGACAATAAAAATCAATACGCTTTTCACTAAGAAAACACTAAACATGAACTTCTTGAAGGAATTAGAAGGTCATGTTTATAATAGTAAAATATACCTTGAAACTATACCAATTTTTAAACTCCCACAACCACATGCAAGTTCATGTGGCAAATGAGGTGTCGTTTTCATCATTAAATTCTTAGCAAAATGGCTTTGTGTTCTAAATTTTGTCTAGCCATTTAGAAAAAGAGAAAGAAAAAGAAAAATACTTTTATTTCAATCCACATATTCAAATATCAATATAACATATGTTTCCATGATCAAAATCCTCTCCTTGGGTATTTTGAACCAATCCTATCATTAAGACTCTTTATTTGAATCCATTTCCTTCTCGATAGTTGGATTTGACATGGTTGCATTGAGAAAATGTGTTCGCCAACATTTTGAGATGCTTAACTTGATAAAAAAAATATCTTCCATTAAATGCTTACAAGAAAATTTGACGCAGTTTTCTTTTGGAACAGAGAATAACACTCTTGGTTGAAAACTTATATGTCATCAATAGGGCCATTCCTTACGTTGAAGAATACATAGAAGGTGGCCACTTTGATTTGCAATGGATTTGTCATATTATAGGAGTTATTAACAAACACATTTGGTCTATTCAAAGCCAAACTTTTAAGAATGTATTAAATTGTAACTATGCATCATGGAAGGTTCTTTACTTGATGCAAGATGTTTCTAGTTGGTCACATGTCCATTATGAACCCTTTCTTTCCAAATATAACTAGACACCAAATATGTCATTGCACATAGTATAGTATATGCTAGAACCATGTCGAATTGTACTATTATCCCCATTTCCATTGCATCCATCCATATTACCTTAAACAAAATGACCAAAAACTAAAAGACAATTCAAAAATTGACCATGTATCAAAAAAGCAACAATTTTTTCTTTGAAACCCATGACTTGTGTCATGTTGTTTTCCTAAAAATCCACAACCTAGTAAAAAAAATTCAATTTCTAGTTACCATTCATTATTTTATGCTTTCCAATGGGAAGTAGTGACTAAAAGTGGACAAAACACAACAATTAACGTGAAAACTAATAATTGATTTGGTCTTCCAAACCATAACCTCTCCACTAAGTCATTAATCAAATGGAGATGATCCACATTGGAACTGGGTGTTAGCTGTGTACACCATATTTCCTATAATTATAGCTCTCGTGGTCACCATTTTTATAAATAGAAATATGTATACACAATTATGCTTCAAATAATCCTCTAGAAAGTAAAAGAACTTGTGGCTAGGACGGAGAGTTGGGATGAAAAGGAAATCAAAGAACACCCCCCCTCATATAAGATATGAAGGTCTCCTAACATCCAAAACTTTTACCAAGGTGTATCTTTGTAAACACATTCTTTATGTTAATAAAATACAACATTCTTTGCGTGCTTGTCATTTATTTTATGGCTAGTTTTACACTATTTCTTGCATGCATGATTGATAATGGGCTTAGTTTAGCTTGTGTTTATCTTAATCCATTTGAATAACTACTAAGGATTACACAACCCCTTAGTAGGTAAATTTTGGACAAGCATGTGAGAAATCACACACCACAAATTTGGCGACTCCATTGGGGATGAACCATTTTTCATCCTTGGTTGTGTTGATATTTCTTTTTCCAAACTCATTAATAGGAGATTAAGATAATATTTTGTTGTTTTACTTGTTGTTAGTTGGAATTTTCTTGTTGGTAGGAATCTTGGGAAACCCCCCTCAGTTTTTCATTGTGTGCTTGGAATTATCTTTCTTTTTTTTCAGCTAGTTTTTAGGACTAGGCCACAACTTTATGCACAACATGCATGAATCTAGTTGTGACTTCCTCTTTGAAACCCGCGACTAGTAGAAAATCCTAGTTTTCCAATAGATTAGGTAGGTTTCTATTTCACTCTTTTCCAATTTGATTAAGATCCCTGTTATTGGATATCATTTGGTTCCATATTTCTTCTTATAGCATTCTATTCATTGCATTGGGTTGCTAAGCACTTCCTTTTCGACAATGTAGGAAAGGAAAATAGTAAAAAAAGATGAGTACTTTCTACCTTTAGGATCCATAGTGGATTTATTTTCATCCTTCATTTCTATTTAAACAATTTGTTTTTATGAATTAAAATTTGGTTGGGAATTAGTCTCTTTTTCCTTTATTTCTTGAGAGAAAGTGATTAATAAAAGGATCCCTCTTTGTTTCCTTAGTATTGATTGCTAGTACTTCTTACATTTGCATTGCTTGTTTTATTGAGATTATTGCTTGCTTGAACATTTAGTATTGGCTCATTACTTTTAAACGAAATATATAGATTGTAGTTCAAGAAATAATATCATAATTCTTAGTATTGACTATCATCTATCCTTCTTTCACTATCTTTATTTTCAAGAATCTATAGTTTCTAGGTTTTTCATTTTATGTTTAACATACCATTGGTGCACACACCTCCATAACTTCAATTCAAACATCAATTAATTCATGGTGAATCATGACCCCATGTGGAACCTAAAAGAATCCCATAAGCTAATTCAATAAAATTCCTCTCTTGAGGACCCAAAAATAATGTTATAGTTAGGTTAGTACTTTAGGGATAGGAATCCAAGACATAGAGGTTGTCTTTTCAAGGTACCAAAATCATTAAGTAATGGACATGGTTGAGACCAGTTTATTAGTAGGACCATCCTTTTAGGTTGGTATGTCTTATCAAAAGGACCAAAGGTATGATTGGGACACATTATCCTCTCAGTACTGAATATCCCATACGTCATGTATTTTATTCGAATGTGTATAAAGCATTCTAGACGTGTCTATGAAGATGGTATCCTAGTGGGATTTTAATTAGGTATCTTACCCATTGGTGGCTCTTGTAGGTGGTAGGGCACCAAAGGTAGATCATGGTAGGATGATTATATTTTATCCCTATGCCCTCCTTTATAAATATCTCCTTCACACCTCCACTCCCTTGCTTCATGAATTTGATATCTAATCAAGTTAAGAATTTGAAAAATACTTGTTGATCTTCTTTCTACTTCTTTATCAATGATGGATGTTACTACAATTTTTTAGGGAAGGTTTGAGAGAGTTTTTGTTTTCACATTGTAATTAGAGGAAATTCCAACTCAAAATTGGCCTCCTAAGGGAAATTAATAAAATAATAGTTAAAATAATAAAATAACATTTATTAATTTTGGAGGAAGAAAAGAAAAAAACTATTTTTTTCTTCGTATTTTCAACCTATCTCCCTATGTTTTTACTCAAATTTCAATCGAGAGAGCTTGTTGGATGCATAATTAAATTCCACATCCAATGAGTACCCTCTCAGAATACTTTTGACAGGCCCCTCTACCCCCAAAACAAGAAATACCTGAAAAAATGTGATGATGACATCATCTTCACGTTTTTTCAGGTATTTCTTGTTTTTGGGGTAGCGAGGCCCGTCAAAAGTATTTCGAGTGGGTACTCGTTGGATGAGGAATTTAATTACACATCCAAAAAGATCTCCCAATCGAAATTTGAGTAAAAACACAAGGAGATATGTCCAAAATACGAACAAAAAAAGTAGTTTTTTTATGATACCCATCCCCAAATTTATATTAAAAAATTATTTAAGAGGTGCTCCATTTTTTAATTTCAAAGAATTTTTATTGGCTAATACATGATGACATGGAATTTCTATTATTTTTGGAAGGCCCATTTTAAATTGAAATTTCCTCTATAAATAAATTAGGCTTCAATAGGTTAGACTCATAAAATTCATTTTTGCATAGTGACGAAGATTTCAGGGCACATCATGAAATATTTTGTGTGTTTAATAAAGTTGGAATGCCTTGTTCTCTATTTTTCACAAAAATAAAAGTTTAGCTTTCGGTAGCTTAGGCGAACATCTCAACTGTTCATTAGCCACCGAAAAGCCCAACTTTCGGCAGCTTAAAAATTGGATCCAGGACTACCTTAACCATCGAAAGCTCCAAAAGGGGAAAACGCTTAGTGCATCCATCCCAATCAGACATCGTCATCATGAAGAGTGCCACTATCAAGCACTTAACCACCAAAAATACTGGACCTACAATAAATCATGAGTTGGTAAAGAAAGGGTCATTATAAAACTGAATTGACTGATAAAGAACCCAAACCCTCGCTTCCCACCACCTATCTCGTGACTGTAATCGAACCACCACAAAGAATTAAAATATAGTTATAATGATTACAACACTGGCTAGCTCATGGGTCTCATAAAAATTTACTGTCATTCTGCTCAAATTCCAATTTCCAATCAGTCCCCTTAAAATCAACACCCTCTCCTCAATTCATTCCACATTTCCTACATGCGTCCTCACTGAGCCAAGCCCTCCTTGGATCCATCATTGTAATCTCCTTCCCCAGGGTTTGAATTTCAATTTTGCAGGTAGAGAAGAACATTCAAGAAGATTAAGAGAGGAGTAGGACCTTCCCTAAGACAGGAATTGGGTGACATTGGCTACCTCGAATCACATCCATAGGTATGCCAACTTCTCAAAGACTCAGGCTGCTACAGTTTCTGCAAAAAAATTCAGGGATCCCATCATCAAGTGGTAGAAGCCTTTGCTCTCTCCTTTAATGGATTGAAGGAAGTGATTGGCAGAGAGGAATTCCAAGTAGATGAGGCTCTGATAGCAGAAGTAACAGAGCTCCCAAGGAATGGGGAAAACTGGTTCAAAACCACTATCACAAAAGATGTGGAATTCATGTCTTACTTGAAGCCTAAGCACAAGAACATTGTCTGGAAGAAGAGAATTCCCACAATGTAGCTTGAGGAAAACTAGCAACACTTAATGAAGGTAATCCTAGTCTATATAACTTGTGAGGGAAGGTATAATAGGGTAATATATACCATTTTAAGTTAATGAACCATTTCACTGGAAGGAGCCCATTGAACCTGCCTTTCTACCTACACAAGATCTTGACCAAAATGGCACATCAGGTTAAATCCCAACCCAGCAAGATTGTAAGTAGGATATCCCATCATGGCCTGATCAAGCTAATTGTCCTTGAATTGCTGTAGAGAAGGAACATAGCCTAGACCTAATTCCTATTTTGGAATGAGTTTGAGACAAAATTGCAGTTAGAAGACAAAAGGAAGTCTTCTTCAAAGAATTCCTCCACTCCCAGGAGTGGTAAGAGGAAGAGGAGGGCCATCTCTCCAATTACAATGGATCATGCCTCTCTAGCTCCCAAGACCAAGAAGGCAAAGAGAAACCTGGATTTCGGTGAAAAGGTAGAAGAGGTTCCAGCACCAGACATAAATATACTCAACCTACCTTACTCAGACTCTGAAGATGAAGAGGGACATGAAACTAACCTAGTAGATCAGTTTCAAGTAGGGCGGGAGGATTTTCCATCACCCACACCAAAGGAGGATCACGGTGAACCAGTGGCAGAGGCTTCCTCCAGTAAATCTAGGTCTCACAAAATCAATCAGCTATTGAGATAGGTGTATGCGCTAGATGTCTTGGGAAGAGAAGTCAAAAGAACCAATGAGAGGTTAACCAGGAGAAATGTTGAATTGTATGACTCTCTGCAGGAGATAAAAAGAAAGAATACCAAGCTGGAGGAGAGTAATCTCAGGTTAAGGAAAGAGAAAGTAAGGCTCTGCAGGAAACTCAGGCTTTCCAAGTTGCACATAAGAGATTCTAGCCCTCAGCCTCAAGCTCACCAGAAGCTGGAAATCCTAGGAAAAGTGGTAATAATCCTTTTTGGCCCAGAATTAGCCTATGATACTATTGCCAATCCAAACCCTAGGCAGGCTGGAGAGACATCAAAGGGACAACACTAAAACCTCTAAAACAACAGGGTAAAGTGTGATAACATTTTTTTATTAAAATTTTAAAACAAAGTTTTAGGTGGCTTAGGAAAACACCACAACTTTTCATTAGCCACCGAAAACAAAGCTTTTGGCAGCTTACAGACCCAGAATTTCGCTTTCTTTGTCACTAAAGCGCAGAACAGTGAAGAAAGGCATAGTTCCACACAGAACCAACTTTGGTTGCTCAAAATACCTCATGGATGATTTATAAGGTTGAAAATTAATTAAAGGCACCAATATTTTGGTTATGTTTCAGTTTTTGAAGGTGTTGGTGAGGTGAATTACATCACAAAACCTACCTACTCAGACAAAGTGTGAATTGTCTTCTAGATAGCAAGTCCAAGTTCTAATTTAGTGTTCACTACAGTTATAAAAGAGTTCAAGGAGTAAGAAAGTGTTGGAGTTAGGTAGATTAGCACTTAAGTTAGGGTTTTGACCTATTTTTAGCAAACAATTATGATTATCTATTTTTAGTAAATTTGATCCAACTTTTCAGGATCTAAAATAAATTTGTAAAGTTTATAAATTCTATGACTAATGTAAAAGCAAAGGTTCAACTTCAGATATTTTTAGATGCTTATTGTATTCAAGCTTCTCATGTGCTTTGTCACTTAATACAATCTCTTTTTCCATTATATGTTCAGCTTTTATCTTCTTTCTGTTCTATACTTGTGCTTGAATGTTTCGTTCATGTTTATTCTATTTACTTAATGCAAGATAGATGTCATCCTATCTCTGTGTGAGTTATTGGAATTACAAGTATCTTTTCCTTGTTATGATCAGCCATTTACATGTGCTTTCTTTATGTGTAAATCTTCCAGCATAGTGAGTTCTTCATCTATTCACCTTTATTACAAACGCTTTGAACATTGATAGTTAGAAGCATTGTCTATTTGATTGAGTATTATGCATGTCTTGAGTGAGTGAGGTCTTATTGATCATCTGACTTGATCCATTGAGAAAACCATTAAAAATATTGAATTTACTAGGCATCCTCGAGATGCAACCTATAGGAGTTTCCTGGAGAGCTAACAAATTGGCACTGTTGCCGGGGAGAAGAGATTGAAGCTCAACTTCCCTGGGGGATGACATAAGCCCTACATTGATGATAGACACAGTTGGGATGTTGTTTGGGTTGTAATCATCTATGTGGCAACTCCATTGGAATAAGGTGGCTTCAAGAAGACGAAGTACTAGATAAAATCCTCATAGGCCACCAGTGACACCTGTTTCAGATCCTAAGAAGATTATAAGGAGAGGAAGGGATTTACAAAGACAAAATTCCAGAGCTGCAAGGGGAGATACATCAGGTATTCCCAGAGGTATTTCTATTGTTGTATCAAACATGTATCCTTTTCAATATTCTTCTGCTGAAGCATCTAATTATCAGGAATTTATAAGTGAATCAAAATAATTTAGGGTTGAGGAATCTTCAAGCACTGCTACTTGTGTAGATCCAATTCATGGTGACTCCACTGTGGTAGATCTACCACAAATAATTTCTCAAATACCACCCACACCAATAATATCCTCTTCTTCCCTTTCCATACCGACATCCAATATGGATTCCCCTCTGACCAATATAGAAAGGATCCTCGTTTCCAGATATGCCCCTGTAAATTTGCCTAACTCCCTTTCTGCTATGCCTACTGAATATTATCTAAAATATATGCCTAAGTTTACTGGGGAGGGAGACTTTATAGCTGAGGATCATTTAGAGGCATTCTACAGTTATGCTGAGAATATAAACATTAAACAAGAAGATGTGTGGACTAGGGTTTTGTGCAAAGTCTAGATGGCTAGGCTAGGAAATGGTTCAAAGAGTTTCCTGCTGGATCAGTAGCTGGAATTGAAGCCCTGGATGACATATTTTTGAAGCATTGGGGAGAAAGGAGAGACCACCTTTATTATATCACTGAATTTAGCAATTTGAGGAGAGAGAATGGTGAGTTTGTTTCCAATTTCACAAAGAGATTTAACAAAATGTTTAGCAAGATCCATGCTGAGATCAAGCCTACTAATACTTCAGCCAAAATAACTTATTCCAATGCCTTTGATTCTGAGTTCTGTCTTCTTCTTAGAGAAATAAGATTTGCTTCTTTTTCACTCATGCAAGATGCTGCTCTTGAAGTTGATTCTAATATCGTTGCATCTCAGAAGGTTGAGGGAAAAATGGCCAGGAAGAAGAAACCCTTAGATCCTCTAGGGGCTTCTTCATCAAAGAATAAAATGGACAAAATGGACAAAATGTTGGACAATTTGACAATTGAAATGTCTAGACTTAAAGACCGAGGGAAAATACCTGTGAGAGGTAAAGGGCCAAATGATTTTTCTCTGAGAAACCCTAATTTTTTCCCTTATAGAAGAAATAACCCACCATCTCAGATCCTTCAAAGGGATGAGAATCAAGCTGAGGATCAAAGAATCATAGCTCCTTTCCAAAATGCCATGCTAGAAGAAGAACAAGAGCTTACTCAGGAAGGAGGAGATGAAGAAGACAATATCAATTGCATGGAAGATGAAGTTGACCACTCCTTCTTAACACAAGAAGACTATGAGGAAGCCCTCATGAATGAACATATCATTAAATAATCCTTATATCAGGTAGATGATCAAGAAGGTTATAATTTGAGATCTAGGATTGTTGCTCCTGGAAAGAAGAATCCTTCCCCTGCAAAGTAGTGAGCTTCTCATGTTAGAAAGATTGTTGCTCCTACAAAAAAGACCACTGCCCCTCCAAAACAATAGCAAAAGCCATTGCAGCCATCTGTCCATGATCAAATCCATCTCAAGGCTCCACCACAAGAGGTAAGAACTTCTGACAAATTATCATATTCTTTCAATCTTGAGTTAGAAATTCAAAAGTTAAAAATACCTTTTCCCTTGATAGAGCTTATGAAGAATGATGCCTTCAAGTCATACATGCTCAAATCTCTTCAGCCAAGGACACCCATAGATGCTGAATTTTTGAACTTGCAAGATGATAAGCCCACAGTAATCCTAGGTCCTATGGTTGAAGAGTTGGATGAGTCTTTCCCACCTTTCTACATATCTTTGAACATCCATGATAAGATCCTTCACAATTGTTTTCTTGACTTAGGAGCATCCCAAAACCTAATTCCAAAAGCAGTGATGGATGATCTTGGCCTCAACATTACGAAACCCTACCATGATCTTTTCTCTTTTGACTCTAGGAAGGTCAAATGCCTAGGCCTCATAAAATACCTTGTCATAAACCTCTCCCAGCTACCTTCAAAAAGCATAGTGATGGATATAGTAGTTTCTTATATCCCACCCAATTTTGGCCTCCTCTTGTCTCATTCATGGAGTAAAATACTAGGTGGTACCCTACAGATGGATCTTACATATGCCACAATCCTAATGTTTGGAGGAGATACCAAGAGACTCTTTAGGGAAAATTAGTTTACCTACATCACCAGTAATGCCAAGAATTCTATAAATCATCCCATCTATGCAGTAGACACAGACTTTGGGGCATGCATTCTGCAAATAGATGATTCTCATCCGGTACCTATACAGATCACAAATCCTACCTATTAGCCACCTGGGGAAGTAACCACCACTTTCTGGAGCATGTTTTTTGATGGAGACAGTACTCAAGCCTCAGCAGGTGCAGGTGTAGTCTTGATTTCTCCTTCAAAGGAGACTATACATTTGTCTTATAATATTTATTTGAAGACTACTAACAACATAGCAGAGTATGAGGCACTATTGTTGGGAGTGAAGGCTGTCAAGGAAATGGGAATCACGTGCCTGAAAATATTTGGAGATGCAGATATCATCATACAATAGGTGAACAATACTTTTTAAGCAAAGAATGTTAGGTTGAAGGCATATAGAGATGAGGTATGGAAAATCAGGGACTCTTTCATGTTTTTTGAACTCTCCTATATACCTAGAGATATGAACCATCTAGCTGATTCCCTTGCTATCTCTACAAGTATGTTCATTCCCCCTTTGCCTCCTAAGTTGAGCTATGAGATCCAAGTCAAGTATAGGCCATCCCTTCCTGATAATGTGAAATTTTGGAAAGTTTTTTAAAATGATGATGAAATCAGTAAATTTCTCCAAGCCATAGATGAGTTTTTTGATATACATATTGATCAATAAAACCTAAATATGGAAGAATCCCAGAGGCCCAAATCAGAAGATAAAATAGGCAAACAGAATATTGTTCAGCTGCCTAGCAATTATATACCTCAGGGTCTAGTATACCTTGAATATATTTTTTATCATAATGACGTCCCCTTTAAACCTGTGAAAAGGGAGAAAGACCCTACTGTCCATGAGCACAGCCTAGGTAGCCAAAGTCATCCAAAATTCATAAATTTGTACTCTGAGTTGACTGCTGATCAGAAGTCAGAACTTTGCAGTCTTATGAAAGAGTTTGCTGATGTATTTTCTTGGGAATACAGTGATTTGAAAACCTATGACACATCTATCATCCAACATAGGATTCCCATAGAAAAGGACACCATCCCTTTCAAATAGAAGCTAATACCTACCAGTCCCCTCCTACTTCCAGTGATTGAGAAAGAAACCCAAAATCTCCCTAATGCAAAAATCCGTAATCCCACTCAGGTATTCTAAATGGATTGCAAACTTAGTCAGTGGTGAGGAAGAAAAATGGGGAGATCAGGTTATGCATTGATTTTAGAAACCTAAACAAATGCTCCAAGAAAGACAACTACCCCTTACCCAAGATGGAGCATCTGTTGCAAAGAGTCTCAGTAGCTAGTGTCATGTCATTCCTAGATGGTTTCTCTAGCTACAATCAAGTTTCAGTACACCCTAATGATCAAGAGAAAACTGCATTTACCACTCCCTGGGGTACTTTCATGTATTCCAAGATTCCATTTGGGATAATGAATGTTGGGGACACCTTCCAGAGGGCCATGGACATAGCTTTTGTGGGATTGAAAGACAATTTTGTTCTCATATATCTTGATGAACTCACTGTTTACTCCAACAACCATGAAGAACATTTGCAACACTTGAGGAGGGTGTTTCTGAAATGTAGACAGTTTGGGATATCTCTGAACCCAAAGAAGTATCAATTTTCTCTCAGGGAGGGCAAAATCCCATATCACATAGTTTCAACAGAAGGTGTGAAGATTGATTCTGTTTGAGTTGAAGCAATCCAGAAGTTTTCCATACCTAGGTCAAAAAAGGATATCCAGTCATTCCTAGGTAAGATGACTTTTGTCAGGACGTTTATCCCAAATTTTTCTGAGTTGGTAAAACACATAACCTCTATGTTGAAGAAGGAATCTGAAATCAAGTGGATAGAGAAAGCAAGAAACTCTTTTGAAGCCATCAAGAAGGCTATCATGGAATCTCCCACTCTGATTAGTCCAGACTGCACCAAGGGATTCTACATTTTCTCCTTTGCTTCCTATGACACAGTGGCAACAATTTTGTTATAGAAAGATGATGAAGGCCTTGATCACCCCATTTCCTTTTTCAGCAAAGCATTGAGGGATGATGAATTGAGGTATGAACCTATCGAGAAACAAGCCTATTCTCTCATCAAGTCACTAAAATCCTTCACAATTTACATTCTACATACAAAGGTCCTTGCCTATGTCCCTTCAGCTGCAGTAAAGGATGTCTTGACCCAGCTTGACATTGATGGAAAGAGAGCCGAATGGATTTCCAAGCTTATTGAGTTTGACATAGAAGTAAATCCCACCAGCTAGTGGAAGGGAAAGGCCTAGCTAAGCTCATGGCTAAAGAAAATTGTGATCTATTGAGAATGAATTTCATTGGTACAAGTTCAGCAAACCTGCAGACAGAGGTAGAAACAAAGGTAGCAGCAGAGGAGCAGCATGATAGCCAGTAAGTGGCTGAGAACTTGTCTTCATGTGAGTGGCACTCAACTATTATTAATTTCTTACAAAGTTTAAAAGTTCCCCCTAGGCCGAGCCTGACTCAAGCACTGTCTCTTAAGCTTAAGTCTGTTAAATTTTGTATAATTGATAAGTTGCTGTATTGGAAAGATCCTTCTGGTGTTTTGTTGAGATGCTTAGATAAAGAAGAGTCAGTTCAGGTCATACATTAGTTTCATTCAAGAACATGTGGGGGGCATCATTACTGGAAGACTACAACCCACAATATTTTGAGGGCTGGGTACTATTGGCCTGTTCCTTTCTCTGATTTGTGTACCTTTGTAAAATCCTGTGACAAATGCCAAAGATTCATAGGAAAGTAGCAGCTCAGATATTTTCCTCTTAGGCCTATTGTAGTGAATGGCCCTTTCCAGCAGTGGGGTCTTGATTTCATAGGTGAGATCAATCCTTCATTAAGTGGTCAACACAAGTGGATCCTAGTAGCCATTGATTATTTTACCAAGTGGATAGAGGTAGTCCCCATAAGGAAGGCCACTCACCAGGTCATCATGAATTTTTTATATGAGAACATCTTTATCAGATTTGGCCATCCTAGTAAGGCTAGTGACTGATAATGCACCATCTTTTAAAGCTGGGGAATTGGTTAACATGTGTGAGTCAATGGGCATTCAATTGGTTCATTCTACTTCCTATTACCCCCAAGGAAATGGCCTTGCCGATTCATCCAATAAGAGACTAGTTAGAATCATTAGAAAACTATTGGAGAAAAATTAGAAGAGCTGGGATTCTAAGCTAAAGTTTGCTATATGGGTTGATAGAGTGACCAATAAAAGGTCCAATTGAAACTTCTCCTTTTAAGTTGGTGTATGGTACGAACACAATTTTCCCCATTCAACTGGTTCTACCAATTGCAAATTTCTTTCAAGAGGAACAGGATGAACCAAATAAAACGGTAAGGAGGATTCTTGATTTGGTTGAGCTGCAGCAAGTCAGGGAACAATTGGTGGAGAAGTCAGAAGCTTAGTAAAAGAAGATTAAAAGTATTTTTGACAAAAAGGAAAAGGTGGACAACTTTTAGGTTGGAGACTGGGTTCTGAAATGGGATGCTTCCAGACAAGACAAGGGAAAGCATGGTAAATTTGATTCTCTATGGATAGGCCCTTTTGTGATAGCTTAGGTGCAACAGAACAACAATTATAAACTACAAAATATGGAAGGAAAGGAGGTTTTTGATGGCCTAGTCAATGGGTGATTTTTGAAACTGTATTTGATCTAAGGTTTCAAAGCCTTATTGTTCAAAAAATATTATTTTTGTTTATTGTTTTTGCAAAATAACTCCATGCCCAATGGAACAATAGAAGATAGGTTTAATTCTTATTTTTTCAGGAAAGGCATTTGGTCTGGGGTTCTTGGGACCTCATAGGAAGGTTTCCATCCCCGAGTAGGAGACAGATGTTATCTCCTAAATAAATTAGTCTTCAATAGGCCAGACTCATAAAATTCATTTTTGCATAGTGATGAAGATTTCGGGGAACATCATGAAATTTTTTTGTGTGTTTAATAAAGTTGGAATGCCTTGTACTTTGTTTTTTTCATAAAAATAAAAGTTTAGCTTTCGGTGGCTTAGGTGAACATCTCAATTGTTCATTAGCCACCAAAAATCCCATCTTTCGGCAGCCTAAAAATTGGATCCAGGACTACCTTAACCACCGAAAGCTCCAAAACGGGAAAACAGTTAGCGCATCCGTCACAATCAGACACCATCAGCATGAAGAGAGCTAATATCAAGCACTTAACCGCCAAAAATATAGGACCTACAATAAATAATGATTTGGTAAGGAAAGGGTCGTTATAAAACTAAAGTTACTGATAAAGAACCCAAACCCTTGCTTCCCTCCACCTGTCCCGTGACTGTAACCCAACCACCACAAAGCATTAAAATACAGTTAGAATGATTACAGCACTGGCTAGCTCATGGGTCTCATCAGAATTTACTATCATTCTCCTCAAATCCTAATTTCCAATCAGTCCCCTCAAAATCAGCACCCTTTCCTCAATTCATTCCACATTTCATACATGCATCCTCACTGAGCCAAGCCCTCCCTTGATCCAACATTGTAATATCCTTCCCCGGGGTTTGAATTTCAATTTTGCATGTAGAGAAGAACATTCAAGAAGATAAAGAGAGGAAGAGGACCTTCCCTAAGACAGGAATTGGGTGACATTCGCTACCTCGAATCACATCCAGAGGTATGCCAACTTTGCAAAGACTTAGGATGGTACAGGTTCTTCGAAAACATTTAGGGATCCCATCAGCAAGTGGCAGAATCCTTTTCTCTCTCCTTTAATGGCTCAAAGGTAGTGATTGGCAAAGAGGAATTCCAAGCAGATGAGGTTCTGATAGTAGAAGTAACAGAGCTCCCAAGGAATGGGGAAAAATGGTTCAAAACCACTATAACAAAGGATGTGGAATTCAGGTCTTACTTGAATCTTGAGCACAAGAACATTGTCTGGAAGAAAGGCATTCCCACAACCTGGCTTAAGGAAAACTGGCAACACTTATTGAAGGCAATACTGGTCTATATAACTTGTGAGGGAAGGTATATTAGGGTAATGATATACCATTTTAAGTTAATGAACCATTTCAGTGGTAGGAGCCCACTGAACCTTCCTTTATACCTACACAAGATCCTAATCAAAATGGCCCATTAGGTTAAATCCCATCCCACCAAGATTGCACGCAGGCTATCCCATCATGGTCTGATCAAGCTAATTGTCCTTGAATTGTTGCAGAGAAGGAACATAGCCTGGATCTACTTCCTATTTTGGAATGAGTTTGAGATAGAATTGCAGCCAGAATACAAAAGGAAGTCTTATTCATAGAATTCCTCCACTCCCAGGAGTGTTAAGAGGAAGAGGAGGGCCATCTCTCCAATTACAATGGATCAAGCCTCTCCAGCTCCCAAGACCAAGAAGGGAAAGAGAAACCTGGATTTCAGTGAAAAGGTAGAAGAGGTTCCAACACCAGACATAAATATACTCAACCTACCTTACTCGAACTCTAAACATGAAGAGGAACAAGAAACTAACCTAGCAGATCAGTTTCAAGTAGGGCAGGAGGAGTTTCCACTACCCACAGCAAAGGAGGACCAGGGTGAACCAGTGGCAGAGGATTCCTCTAGTAAACCTACGTCTCACAAAATCAATCAGCTACTGAGACAGGTTTATGAGCTATAAGTCTTTGGAAGAGAAGTCAAAAGAACCAATGAGAGGTTAACTAGGAGAAATGATAAATTGTATGACTCTCTACAGGAGATAAAAAGAAAGAATACCAAGATAGAGGAGATTAATCTTAGGTTAAGGAAAGAGAAAGTAAGGCTCTGGAGGAAACTCAGGTTGTCCAAGTCACACACAAGGGACTTTATCCCTCAACCTTAATCTCACCAGAAGCTAGAAACCCTAGTAGAAGTGGCAATACGCCTTTTTGGCCCAGAAGTAGCCTGTGATACTACTGCCAATCCAAACCCTAGGTAGGCTGCAGAGACATCAAAGGGACAACACTAAAACCTATAAAACAACAGGGTAAAGTGTGATAATAGTTTCTAATTAAAAATTTAAAACAAATCTTTCGGTGGCTTAGGCGAATGTCGCAGCTGTTCATTAGCCACTGAAAATAGAGATTTGTGTAGCTTACAGACCCAAAATTTTGCTTTCTTATCCACCGAAAGCGCATAATAGTTTAGAAAGGCACACTTCCACACAGAACCAACTTTGGTTGATCCAAATACCTCATGGATGATTTATAAGGTTGAAAATTAATTAAAGCCACCAGTATTTTGGTTATGTTTCAGTTTTGGAAGGTGCCAGCGAGGTGAATTGGGTCACAAACCCTACCTACTCTGACAAAGTGTGACTTTTCTGCTAGATAGCAAGTCCAAGTTCTAATTCAGTGTTCACTATAGTTATTAAAGAGTTTGAGGAGTAAGAAAGTGTTGGTGTTAGGTACATTAGCACTTAAGTTAGGGTTTTGACCTATTTTTAGGAAACAATTATGATTATCTATTTTTAGTAAATTTGATCCAACTTTTTAGGATCTAAACTAAATTTTGTAAAGGCTATAAAGCCTGTGACTAATGTAGAAGCATAGGTTCAACTTCAGATATTTTTAGACACTTATTGTATTCAAGCTTCTCATGTGCTTTATCATTTATTACAAGCTCTTTTTCCATTATATGTTCAACTTTCATCTTCTTTCTATTCTGTACTTGTGCTTGAATGTTTTATTCATGCTTATTTTGTTTACTTAATGCAAGATAGATTTCATCCTATCTCTGTGTGAGTTATTGGAATTACAAGTATCTTTTCCTTGTTATGATTAGGCATTTACATTTGAGTGCTTTATGTGTGAATCTTCTAGCATAGTGAGTTCTTCATCTATTCACCTTTATTACAAACCCTCTGAACATTGATAGTTAGAAGCCTTGTCTGTTTGATTTAGTATTATGCATGTCTTGAGTAAGTGAGTTCTTATCGATCATATGACTTGATCCATTGAGAAAAGCATTAAAAATATTGAAGTTACCAGGCATCCTCGAGCTACAACTTAGAGGAGTTTCCTAGAGAGCTAACACACATCGTTACTTGTTGATAATTTTCCTTTTAGAGCTAGTCTGAGTGTTTTCCATTTATAGGGTGTTTATTTCTTTTACATTTACTCTTCTCATAGTTATATCACTTGTTGAACCCACTTTTCATTTTTTATTTGATTGAGGATCCTATTTATAAATAGTATTGTTGATTAAGAAATTTATTTCACTAGTTTTATTTTCATATTGTTGATATTATGATCCTTTTTGTGCCACCATTGCTACTTTGAGGCACAATCATATACTTTAAGGATACCACCCTCTCTATGAGCTTTACAATTGTACCATTATCCCACATATTTGCATGAAAACTTAACCACCAAGTCCTCTCCTCATGGTTCCCCTTCAATATCATTGTATTATATCTCCTTATATATTATATCACCACCTTTTCCTATAATTGTTAATTTATTTCAAAATCTAACATCCAATATGTTTTCTCCTCTTCCTCCTAGTGGAGGAAATCCCTCTTGTGGAACCAACAAATCGAATTCTAGTTGGAGAACCTCTTATTCAATGCCTACTATGATTTTCCCCTTCATGTCTAGTCTAAACCTTCCTGATTTGTAAAGACTAACCAATGATACCATTCCTCACTACCGCACATGGCCTTAAATTCCCACCAATTTTCCTTCATAGATCCAAGAGTTTGAAGTTAAAGAAAGCAAGAACCCTCAAAACCATATCACATCCTTCCATATATGATGCTATGATAACAGAATCGTTGAATATTCCATTCATTTGAACTTAAACAAAAGGACAATTACTGAAGTGGAAACTAAAAGGTATGCTGATTAGCCACTAGTGACACATCCTAAGTTTGCACCCTTAGCTTCCAATTTTATTACCTTGATTTAGTTACTTATTTTCCATGACGACAGGTTAGATATCATTTTTTCATGTCATCAGACATCATCTAACCCTATCATGGACTACATCCATGAGTGGATATAAATAATTATTATTTGTAAAAATAAGCTTGCGAACCATATATTTTTAGACTAGTTCTTCAAATATTTACTAGTGACCATCGCTAAGGATGTTTCTTTTGAGAATTTGCAAATCAAAGAGGAAGGTGTTATGAAGGATCACCAGTATGGATTTAATTTTTATCCATATGGTTACCTACACACTCTCATCCCTAATGATCCCTATCGTGACTCCACACACTAAGATCAACCGAGGGCATCCTATTCTGTGGATGGTGCAATTGGTGTCATGGCATCCATTAACCCAAACCCATACAACCACTTTCCTCCCACCACAAGCAATTATTCATACCATAATTACTTTTTCATTGAGAAATCCAATCTAGGACCTCCTTTAACATTCTACTACCCCACTAACCCCTTTCTCTCATCCTCCCAGGTAGGAACACATACCTCTTACTCAAATCCCCCCCACATTTACAGTCCCTAATGTCATCATACTATGTATGGTATTGTTTCTTTGATATATGTGGATTCTCTATCCATTATCCCTTATTACCCATTTCACAAACCTCCACTAGGAAATCCAATTAAGCCACACCATGTGGTTCCCCCTTTTCCTCATGGGAATGAATTAGCCTAGTTCCCCACCACCATGTATACACTGGAAGTTCTCCAAAAAGTTCTAGTGCAATGAAAATATCTCTTGTGTGCCTTATGTGTGATTGATTCTTCTAAATATTGTCTAATTACCTTCAACTTAGATCAAGCTAAGGCTCACGTGTCTTATTTATTTTCTTTCCTCATGTTACCATTAATAATTTGATCACTCATAGGTGCATCATTGATGAAGCATCACTTTTGAGACATATATTTCTCAATCACAAACTCATATTTGTGTACCATATTTTTTGAGACATATCTTGCTCAATAACAACCTTCTCATGGTCCTACACCCTTATAAATATGTCCATGGGTGGGAGTGACTATACATCAAATATTTTTCTTGTTTCCTCCTCCTAGGATTATCAGAACCCCTATGGTCATCGTCATTAACCTACTAAGGATGAATCTAGTCCTCCTTTTTTGCTACCTGAAACCATTGAACCCTCTTCCCACCCCTTATGTTTTCTTAACCCTCATCCAACCAGCTATTACTTCTAATTCCTCACCACCCATGGTTATGAAATATTTCACCAGATTCACTTATACATCTTCCAAAAGGAAGGCTTGGAGAAAAACAAAAAATGTGATAGCTCAACCTACCCTAAACATGGTCATGAACCTCCCTTATATTACACCTCCTAGGACCTCCATGCTTTCTGTTGTGTGATATGTCATCGATTATACAACCCATCAGTGTCTTGGGTTTCCTATTTTGCATAGTCATATCCATTATTAAGACAATAACAATGATGTGAATACCTCGATTGTTCACATTTGTCTTCTGGACAATGTTAAGGAGAAAAATAAAGAGTTGCATACTAACCACTTGTGTGCATTTTATGGCATCTATGGTCATTATTTTCACCATCCCTGTTATCCCAAAAAACTTCATGCCACCTCGGTTTACCTTTTTCACAGATTCCATGAGTCTTAGGTCACTATTATCAAAGAGTTACTTCCACCTACAACATATTCTAAAGGAATTATTTCCATTTATAACATGTCTTTCTATATTGAGACATCCTATTTATCCCCTTATATCTCCACATAAACCCCCACGGTAATGGACCCTTCATTCCTTTATGATCCATATTAGGATTTGAACCCAAAATTCGACGACATCTAATGAAAAGTACATTTTGTAGGATTACAATGATGAAAAGTACTATTTTTTCAAATGTTTTTGTCGTCTTCAAGAGTCATTGGAAATCCCACACCAATGTCGTCGAATCTGTGACCATACTGTCGTCATATTTGCGACGCTTAATCGACGCTTAATCATCGAATCACCGATGAATTTATCTTATTTTTTGCAATAGTATTAAGTATTTTTTACAATGGTAACTAGGTTAATATCATCGAAGATTTGACGACAGATTAATTTGAAAATATATAAATTATAGAAACATTCCGACATGTTTTCCGTAGAAGCGACGAACAGTTTGAGGAAATTAGTTATTCTTTAACGGATGGTTTGTTGAATTTTTTTACTCTTCGATGGAAGGTTTGCGGAATTATTTTATTTTTCAACATAATGTTTGTGGACATCATTTTATTCTTTGACAGACGATTTGCAGAAATTTTTTTTATTCTTCGACAAACCACCGTTTGCTAAAATAGTGATGTGTGGACCTTGATTTTTTAAGATTGTCAATAGTATTCATTAACAAAGTTTGTGAAAAAATGTCAAATAGAAATATTCCTGATCCAAACAAACAAAATTGACAATTTCTTGCTAGACTGTGAGATGTAGGGAAAATAAGGGGTGATGGGAAATGTTATTGTCCATTTGTAAGTTTATCATTATAAAGTTTTTAGATTTTTTTTCTTTGGTAAATGTATGTATTATTTTAATATTTACTATATTAACTTATATCTATTGATGTATTCACGTAATGATAAAGGAAAGGCATCCTACAACATATAGTCCAGAGGAAGTGCTTTCAGAACAAGTACCGGAGGAACATGGAGCTGTGCTTAATGGAGAACAAGTGAATGATCATTTGAAGAAGATGATCATACTGATAACGTAGTTGAATGTGATGGTACAAATACATTGATGCATGATCCATTTAATGTTACAATGGATGACGGAGATGACGATGATCATGAAAATATTGATGACTTTGACGATGTTCATGATATACCTCTTCTTGAGAAGGCATACGAACCCCTTTATGAAGGCTCCAAAACAAATCTTCTCTCTTATATATTGTTGATAATGAACTTGAAGGTTATGAATGATATTTCAAACATATCAATCACATGAATGTTAAGGTATGTAAAATAATCCATCAGATATATATGATCATGATAAAGTTTATATTTATCCCTCTAATAATTGTATTGTTAATTCATAATTCAAATAATATGGATGAAGTCTGTTTCATTAATATTATTTATATATTATATTAAATATATTTTTATTTTAATTTGATGTAGCTTGATAGCTGAATTTTGTTACCACCATCAAATATTTTACCTCTAACATATCGAGATTTATCTTCCATCGTGAAACAAATTGGAATGCATTATCAAGCAATTCATGCATGCTCCGATGACCATGTTATATATTATAATCAGCATGAATTTGCAATAGAATGTCCAGAATTTCATATAAGTAGATATCAAATAGATCAAGTAATAAAAAAGGTGCCTCACAAGGTTCTTCGTTGTATTCCCATCATTCCACATTTGCAACTACTATTCATGTGCAATAACATAGAACAATTTATGGATTACGATGCAAGGAACATAAGTCAAGATGATGTTATTTGAATTCCTGCATATGGTTCTGCATTTAGAGATATGGAGGAAAAGTGGTCTCACTTTAAAGAAGAACCCCGTAATCTTAGCATTTCTTTGGAAAAATATGGCGTTAATCAATTTTTATAGATGAGATCCATTTACATGGTGTGGCCTATTTTTGTTATCAACAATAACATTCCTCCACGGTTGTCAATAAAGAGGGAGCACATAACGTTGTCGATGATTATTCGAGGTATATTATGTCTACAACTGTTTTATTTTTAAAGTAGTTGTGGCATCTCATTATTCATATTTTTTTCCTAATGTCATATATATATATTTTATTTTACTCTTATTCATGGTTTATATATCTTAATGGTTCTCATAATTATGTATTTTATATGTACTTCAAATTAATCAAGTAAGTTCAAAGTCAACGATAAGAATGCATATATCAAACCTCTTATAGACGATCTACTGAAGTTATGGAATGGCATCAGTATGTATGATGTATCTAGACCAATATAACAAAGGAAATTTCAATTCCATGCAATGGTTGTATGGACAATATAGGATGCCCCAGGGTTAACCCATTTTTGTGGTTTGTCTTTTCAAGTTCCACTTTAATTGCATTTAATTATATGAAGTAGTTAATATAGTTTATATATAATTATAGTTGACATAGATATTCCATATCTATATATTGTAGGTCTTCAGACAAAGGGAAAATTTGCATGTCCAGTTTGTGGTCCTAAGATCAAATCTTGTCGCTCAAAAAGCTTAAGAAAGGAGGTGTTTGATGAGTATAGGTACTTCCTCTCTAAGAATCACATGTATAGAACAACCAAAAAAAATATTTTCAATGGGAAGCAAGAGATTGCATTAAAACCACAGAGAATGACACCTCACCTTTGGAAGATGCAATATAATAGAAATCGTCAAGCTGGTACATATGGATCATCGTATATGAATTGTTATGTATTTTTTTATTGTGTCACTGTTTACTGTAGTGGCGATAATTGATTTCTATAATTTATTTGTAAACTAATATTCATGATGTCTGTCGTGATCATGAAGGCATTAATGGGCTTCTGCGAGGAATGAAAAGCTATCCTATACAATTCAGCAGGTTTCCCTACTATGAAGACCTACAAATTGCTCATCTAGTTGATACAATGCATATAGGAAAGAGTGTATGTGAAACCTTATGGAGACTATTGGAGCTAAGGATCCAGAAAGAAAAAAATGTGAAATTTTGAAAAGACATTCAAGAAGGAAACCATGCAATAAAA
The DNA here is from genome assembly GCA_001517045.1 of Pseudotsuga menziesii. NCBI lineage: Eukaryota > Viridiplantae > Streptophyta > Pinopsida > Pinales > Pinaceae > Pseudotsuga > Pseudotsuga menziesii. The sequence goes on from LPNX010948239.1 coordinate 559,196, forward strand.
GATGTCATTCAATTTCATAGCAACATAGACCAAATTAATATAAACTCAATTCCATGGATGTTTACGAAGCAACAAAGTAGTGTTGTAAAAGAAGTCATGCGAAAAATTAAATTTCCCATTGGATTTTGTTCGAACATGAAGAATATCATAACAAAGAAAGATGATTTTGCAGGGGCCAAAACGCATGATTGGCATGTCTTCATGAAGGTAATTATTCTTTTTATGTCCATATAATTATTGGTTCTTTTTAATTCCATTTCATATTGTTGTTATTTTGTTTGTCTACTCTTTATTTTTAAAATGATGTGGTTTGTATATTGTTACGATATGTTCTACCTCTCTCTCTCTCTCTCTCAGACAACTTCAACAACAATGTCAAAAAATTTATATATAATATTGGGAAATACATGAGGTAACTAGCGATTATTTGCATGTGCTTAGTGTTTCTTTAATTCTTCGTATAATTTCTATTTTTTTGTGTGCACTAATTCATGTTATGTAATTTAATGTTTTTTTTGTTAAATATTGTTATTGGTTTGCATCACTTGTATATGGTTGTTATATAAATAAATCCATAAAGAATATATAAAGTATTGGAGGAGAGAAATTCCTCGTCTCATGTGTGAAATGCATAAGCATATACCTTTGACATTTTTCAATGCACAAGAACACTACTTCATACACCAAGTTGAGGAGATTGAATTGTTTGGACCGGTGCACTCAAGGTCCATGTGGATTGTTGAGAGGCACTTGAAATTTATGAAGGGTTTGGATAGACAACTAAAACGTGCTGAGGGTTCTATGATGGAGGGATATATGGTATACCAAAACATGTTGTATGTTAGTGAATATCTTCCTAATTTAACTTCAAAGCTCAATTTACATCGCATTTGTGATCTAGACTCCAATAATAATTTTGAAGGCCCGGAGTACCTGAAGGGGAAAGGTACATTGAGGAAGGTGAAACGTAATTATTAGCTAGTGGATGTTAATTAATGTTATACATTTGACTGTTGACTTTTATGTATATATATCATACATATTATTTTTGCATATTCAATTTATTGCATCAATTAAGAGTGTATACTTTGTTCAGATAATTTACATCTATATTGAATTTTAATGTTTATTGTCATCAAGTAGTTGGTCAAGATTGGGATGCAATTCATTTATGCATCACAAAAAATATTGACTGGATCAAGGTATGGATTGAACGATGTGAACAATCGGGTGATGGAATATCATGGGAAGGTGTGGCTTCATTGGTAAAAGTAGCACATCGAAATGGAGATACCAATATTACACAAAGGGAAATCTATTTAGCATATGGTTTAAAATATAAGCAGGCAAGCATATTAATCAACCACTCTAATTCATATTTTTTCAAATTAAATATTGATGTACATGTTGTTCTTTTTCCTGTATGGTTGCATCAACATGCACTTAATCATAAATGTTGAATCATTATGTAATATTTTTGTGTATTTCTTGTTGTAGGTAAAACACCATAAGGTTATGGTGTGCAATGGTTGTAGATATCACATCAAAAATTTGGATGAAACAAACAAAAAATCATATTGTGGGATATCTACAGTATTTGAGGTGACCAATGTTTCATATAGAAGTGACAGACATCTAGAACTCTCAGAAAATTGATACTATGGTTATTTGGAAGATATTCTTCAGGGTGACTTTAAATCCTTCAAGGTAGTTCAGTTCATTGTCAAATGGTATAGGTTACGATTGAATCAACGTGATCCCAAAAAAACTATTATTGAACATGATAATAAATTTACCATGGTAAATACAAGGTTGTTTGAGCCTAGAACGGAGCCCTATGTTCTTCCAAGCCAATGTGAACAACTATTTTACTCTGAGGTTCTAGATAAAGCAGGTTAGTCATTTATTGTGACATGATCCAAGGGGAAGGATGGTAAATTATAACCTAGAGGAAGGTAATGAAGAGGGTCTAGAAGAATAAGATGATAATGAAGATCATTATCAACATGAGTTATATGATCAAGATGATATAGAAGAAGAAGTCGAAGAATTAGTTGAATGAGATGATGTAGCAGACAATTCCCATGAAGATAACATTGACGATGATACGGATGATGACTTGGATGAAGAATATGATGAAGTATATTAAAGTGTACAAGGTATGTAGTCATTTCTCTACTCTATATATCTTGATTGAATCTTGTGATATAAATATTGAATTTTACTGGCACTAAATTCTTCACCATCATCGTCATTGTCATGAGAATCATCATCATCATCATCTTCATAATTTCACATGAGATCAACATTGTGATCACCATATTCATCATCATCATCATCGTCATCATCATCATCATCATCATCATCATCATGGTCATCATCATCATCATCATAATCATCATCATAATCATCATCAACATCATCATCATCAACAACATCATCATCAACATAATCATCAACAACATCATCATTAACAACATCATCAACATCATCACCATCATCATCGTCATCAGCATCATCGTCATCATCATCATCATCATCATCATCATCATCAACAACAACAACAACAACAACAACAACAACATCATCAACATATTCATCAACATCATCATCGTCATCGTCATCGTCATTGTCATGATGTCTGTCATGATCATGAAGGCATTAATGGGATTCCATGAGGAATGAAAAGTTATCCTAAATAATTCAGCAGGTGATCATCATCCCCATCGTGATCATCATCCCCATCGTGATCATCATCCTTATTATCATCACCATCCTCATCCTCATCATCATTATCGTCATTTTCATCATCCTCGTTGTCATCATCCTCATTGTCATCATCATCATAATCATCACCATCATCATCATCATCATCATCATCATTATCGTCATTTTTATCATCCTCATCGTCATCATCCTCATTGTCGTCATCATCATAATCATCACCATCACCATCACCATCATCATCATCATCATCATCATCATCATCATCATTGTTATCATCATCATCATCATCATCACTATCATCATAATCATCATCATCATCATCGTCGTCATTGTCATCATCAATATTCTCATCCTCATCATCATTATTGTCGACATTTTCATCATCCCCATCGTGATCATCATCCTCATTGTCATCACCATCCTCATCCTCATCCTCATCATCATCATTTTCATCATCCTCATCATAATAATCACCATCATCATCATCATCATTATCACAATCATCATCATCATCATCATCATCATCACTAACTTCATCATCATCGTCATCATCATTCTCATCATCATCATTCTCATCATCATCATTATCATCATTTTCATCATCCTCATCATCATCCTCCTCATTTCCATCACCATCATCATCATCATCATCATCATCATCATCATCATCATCATCATTATTGTTATCATCATCATCATCATCATCATCATCATCATCATCATCATCATCATCATCATCATCATCATCATCTTCATCATCATCATTCTCATCCTCATCTTCATTATCGTCGACATTGTCATCATCCCCATCGTGATCATCATCCTCATTGGCATCACCATCCTCATCCTCATCATCATTATCTTCATTTTCATCATCCTCATCGTCATCATCTTCATTGTTGTCATCATCATAATCATCACCACCACTATCATCATCATCATCATTTTCATCATCCACATCATCATCATCCTCATTAAATTAGAGGAAATTTCAACTCAAAATGGGCCTCCTAAGGAAAATAATAAAATAATAGTAAAAATAATAAAATAATATTTATTAATTTTGGAGGAAGAAAAGATAAAAGCTACTTTTTTTGTTCATATTTTTGACATATCTCCCTGTGTTTTTACTCAAATTTCGATCGGGAGATCTTGTTGGATAAGGAGTTAAATTCCGCATCCAACGAGCACCCACTGTGCATTCTTTTGACGGACCTTGCTACCCCAAAAACAAGAAATTCCTGAAAAAATGTGATGATGATGTCATCATCATGTTGTTTTATTATTTCTTGTCTTTGGGGTAGCGGAGTCTGTCAAAAGTATGCCGAGCGGGTACTTGTTGGATGCAAAATTTAATTATGCATCCAAGGATCTCTCCCGCTTGAAATTTGAGTAAAAACATAGGGACATATGTCAAAAATACGAACAAAAAAGTAGTTTTTTCATGATACCTATCCCCAAATTTATATTAAAAATTTGTTTAAGACATATACGGTATTTAAAATTTAAAGCAATTTCAATGGCTAACACATGATGACATGGAACTTGAATTAGGGTTGAAAGGCCCATTTTTAGTTGAAATTTCCTCTAATGGTTGTCATCATCATAATCATCACCATCACCATCACCATCACCATCATCATCATCATTGTTATCATCATCACTATCATCATCGTCGTCGTCGTCGTCATCATCAACATTATCATCCTCATTGTCATTATTCTCGACATTGTTATCATCCCCATCGTGATCATCATCCACATTGTCATCACCATCCTCATTATCATCATCATTATCATCATTGTCATCATCGTCATCGTCGACATCCTCATTTCCATCATCATCATCACTATCATCATCATCATCATAATCCCCATTTTTTTCGTCTTCATCATCGTCATCGTCATCCTTATCATCATCATTATTATCATCGACATTGTCATCATCCCCATCATCATTATCCTCATTGTCATCATCATTTTCATCATACTCATCATCATCATCCTCATCATCCTCATCATCATCACCATCATTGTTATCATCATCATCATTATCATCATCATCATCATCATCATCATCATAATCATTGTCGTCATCATAGGGTTACTTTCGGTCACGTGTAGATTTGAAAATAATCTCATTTTTCTAATTATTAATTTTTATATATAGTGGTCATATTTTTTATGAATGATTTTCCAAATGATGATATGATACCTCTAAATTGTTGCTCTAATGTGATGGATCACATTCCTAGATCCCTTTCATTTTAGTCCATACATGGGACCTAAAATGTTCAAAACTTAGGTTGGTTCCTTACGTCCATGTTCCCCTTTCATCTCCCATTCTTGATCTCCAGTTTGATTCAATGAAACCTCTAGGAACCTATTTGGGCCATTTATTATTAGCATGGGTGCAATTGTGCATGAAAATACTTGACCTAGGTCCATGATAACTTATGATTCCCTAAATAGGTTCCATAACCTTCCAAACCTATTTGGAAATCTCTACTTATAATATCAAGTTGGGTCAAACCCCTAAACCTTCCTAATATTTTGGAATTAATCACACACATATTCATTTATGGTACTTCCACTATCAATACTCTAGTCACATAAATAGACAATGATTCTAGGTATGAAACCCATTATATCATTATAATCAAACCTGTAAAACCTAATTAATGTTATGATTTTGTATTACTTAGATACCTGAAGGGATAATCATTGTTCTTTTACACCTTAAGGTCATTCATTTCCCTATTTAAACATGTTTATTCATCTTTGTAAAGCCTATAATTAGAATATTGAACTTCCTTTATCTTTAAAAAACTTAATTTTTTCGATAGACACTTGGGTTAGCTACCAAGAATATTCATTGTCTACAAAAAATTTCGGGTGATTTATTTGCTTTATTCTCTTTTTGTTTCCAACATTAGGGTTTCTAGCTAATTGAAGGAATGGTCATGATATTAGGGTTTAATATTAATTTCAATAATTAATTTGATTTTTTTAACTTGAAACAATTCAACTACAACAACTACATTATTGGCCATAATTTTAATGTTTATTGAAATTAAACAATTCATTGGTCATACTTTCAATGTTTATGACTTGCGACCGTCTCTAGAGCATTGTCGCTGGAGAATTCTATATTGCGGAAGATTTACAGTAAAATAGACTTGCTTTATTTTAGTTGGGATCCATTCTATGTATGTATTTATTGTTTGTGTTTTCCCGGGCAGAGTTTTATAACTGTTTTCCACCACCTTGGGGTTGATTTACAATTCTCTACTTGGAAGCGGAGGTTGAGGTCCCATAGGTTGCAAAGGAGGTCGAGGTCCAAATGGTTGTATAGGATGTAGAGGTTGCGAAGGAAGTGGGTGTCGCCAATAATATCCACAAAGGACTAAATGCCTCCCAAAACGGTAAGTCCCCTACCATTTACCCTCGTATATCTTACCCTCATATTGCTTAGTAAATGCCTCTGCTATTGGAACCTCCATCTGGGACCAAATATGGGATTTGGAGGGGACTTTCCATCCACCAAATGAAATGATTCCTCATCCACCTCATCAAAAAAAAAATCAAAGACACTACTTTCTTTCCCGCTCCTCGCATTGGTCCGAGAATTATAGTTGCGTGTCCAATCTTCAACCCTTCTAATCCTCTCATTTTTAGACATTAGAGGAAATTTGGGGTCTAAAATGGGCCATATAATAAAATGAGCCAACAATAAATTCTTGTGAGTTGGAATTCAAGAACCAATAGAATTTCAATAAAATGAGTCAACCATAATGGTTGACTTGACATATTTGTCATAAAAAAAACTACTTTTTTTGTTCATATTTTCAACATGTCTCCCAGTGTTTTTACTCAGATTTTGAGCGATCATCATCACGTCTTTTCAGATATTTCTTATTTTCGAGGTAGAGGGGTCTGTCAAAAGTAGGAAAAGTGGGTACTCATTGGATGCATAATTATATTCCGCATCCAACGAGCCCTCCCACTCGAAATATGAGTAAAATCATGAGGAGATATGTTGAAAATAGGAACACAAAAAGTAGTTTTTCTATTTCTTCCTCCAAAATTATTCAAATATATTTATTATTTTAACTATTATTTTATTATTTTCCTTAGGAGGCCCATTCTAGACCTAAAATTTCCTCTAACGAGAAAGGGGCATAGGGCACATTTTGGAGTTGGTTTTCTAGCATAACAAAGCCCTCTGAAGGACCCCAATCATTTGGCTTGTCTGCAACATTTGGGACTTTCAATTGCAGTTTCACTGTTACAACCATGTTTTTAGATATCCAGAAGACACCAAACAAAAATGCCATGTTAGAAGACCTCGAAAGCTGATTATTATTGATTTAGGTTAGAACTGGATAAACGTTAAAACTCCCACACGGAGGTACAAACCTCAACCGATTGAAACCTATGTAATATATGTAATTTATATCTAAACCTATCGAAAACCTATGAAAATGTAACCCTTAAAGTTCTTGAAAATCCATGTAATATTGCTCCAAATGACTTGGTATTTAGTAAGTCTAGGAAGCTCATTGTCTAATGTCATCACATAAGATTACTGATACAGGGAACCATCACACAAGCTTCCCAAAATGCTATTTATGTCAGGTATTTTTCTGTTAGCAAGAATATTTCACCTTATGTGGACAGAAGCTATTCCTGTGGTCTGAATGGTTCAGATCCAGAACAAATGAATGACAAAGGATGAATACCCTCCCTGGATATCATAGATACCTGGAATTCCTGCTTCGATAGTAAACCTGTGTACCTGCAATCATATTAAACATGCAAACACATCAAAGCTACTAGAACATAATCTATTAATCCATGTCAGTGACTAAGGAATCCAACAACATTTACATGTGAAATAAAACAACAACAGTAAAGTGGGACATAAATCAGCTTTGCATTAAGATTAAAATGGAGAAGTTTACAACCAATTAAGCCTTAGTGTTGACATGCATTTCCATGAAACCAAAACTTTCATCCCCATAAGATCCTACTTTGCACTCTATGCTCTCCAATGGCTTGGGCCAAGTGGTCAATCTAACAACATAACAATACTTCAATGGTTGTCCCTCTTAACCATGGACATGAGCTTGTATTTATAAGGCTCAATGGATAGGAATGTTGAGATATTTATGGATGAGGTGGCCTTTAAGATCCTAGGATGAGGGATCTCAAGCTCAAATGACCCACAATGATAGGGATAAGGGAGGACATGAGGCTCATGATCTAGAAGCCTTGAGAATATTCTATTTTTCCCATTTTACCCAGGGTATCGCTTTTCTCCTTCTATGAAAAAGAATTTTAGGTAAGAAATGCTTATGAACCAAGGGCTATAAGAAGTGGCACCACTTATGGACAACAAGGAATAGGCAGTGCGAGCAAGGTATTGCTCCTGGATAAAGGGGAAAGCATGGTACTAAGTATTTTTATGAAATATTGACAACCAACATGGGTTTCCACTCCAAGTGCTAGGATTAAGGGAAAATCGGTATGTCAAAGGTCTTATCACATGATGATGACAGGATTTTGGTATAACAGGATTCCCCCCAAAGCATGAGTCTTAGAGGGATATGATAAACGAGAGCTTTGAGATAACAAGTTGTCACTATGAGGTGAAAATGTCAGCTTGATTGGAGCATGTAGTCAAGTAGGCATCTATAATACATCAATATTTTTGACTCATAGACATAAGTAACCAACTCATGGCTGCAAACCAATACAAGGCAGATCCATGGGAGGAATAAACAAGCATGGCTACTAGAATACAATGCAGATCCATGTGATAGAGGACTGAAACTTGGACATAGATACCAGACATACAATGTAGATCTATGTCATACAGATGCAAATTTGAGCATAGCCACGACCATACAAATGTGGATCCATGCTAGAAAAAAGGAACTCCATCGCAACTTGGGGAAAATCAATGACCACTTTAAACAAATACCCAGGGTCTTCATCTTGTCTTCCATAAGGTACGATTCTATCCATGTGATTACAATGATCTGAAGTCGAACATGGTAAAAACCACTTGATTACCATTCAATGATGTGAACCGTTAACAAGTGCGAGGGAGATCACCATTAATGTCAATGATTCCCAAGGTACCCTAGTACAATCTAACGAGTGTGAATAGATGTCCTGATGTCGAACACCCAGTCGATTCTATCGATCAAAAGTCAATGATGTGAACCTATGTCAAGAGCAAGAGAATTTTTCATTAAGGCATACAGATCTCAAGGTACTAAGTTTTTGTTTCTAAGACTATTTCCTAGATAATGAGCTGATGTCGACGAGAATAGTCTCATCGAATGAGGGCCATGATGAGTCCCACATCGACGACACGAAACTCAGAACATAGTCCTAGAATGATGTGAATGTTGTAACCTTATTAATGACTCAAAAATACTGACACAAATACTATGTGGACTGCAGAGGTAAAACTTCTTCAAATCCCCTTTGAACATTGGGCAGCACGACAAAAAGACTTGGTAGCATGACTAAATGGGACAAACACACAATGTGACAGTGGAAAATGCATTCTTTTGAAAGACTCAAAGGAGTGACATGACTCATGAAAGTGGATTGTCACGGAGATCAGCTAAATACCCAATTGACTGACATGATGTGTAGACAAGTGCCATGTTCAAAGGTAACAACAAACTACTACCATTTATTTTCAAAATAATTCCCTTCCCATTTCCCCCATCATGATCGATGAGTGCCTCTTTTCAGTTTTATGAGTTTAAAGAGGGTAACAAACACTCGATATAGCTTGTCAGAAGACAAGTCCAGACTCATATGTTTTACGAACTTGAGAGGGGAGGGGTTCATTCCCAAAAACGGGCCTTTCAATGTTTAATTTAACGAGTCCAATGAAAGAAAACTCAACATCGTTCATGTTTAGAGTCTAAATGATTACAGAAGAAGACTCCAAAGAGGTCCTTTTTCATATGATTTAGTCTCTAAGGCCCGAAAATGTGTAAAATCATACCTTAGAGAACTGTTCTAGTCATGATCGGCTGGAGTGTTCCTTTTTTGTAAATAGTCCTATATGAACCAAAAAATAGATAACCTACCGTCGGATGGATGACTCTTCAAATGATTTAACAAGCGTGAAGAAGATAAGATCGCTTGACAATCTTTTCATATTTAAGGAACCTAAAAAGAGTTTAAAGAGGAGTCCATTAACCTTTTTCATGTTTGAATCCAGAGCATGAAAAAGTAACAAACTAAGCTCAAACCACTTTTCATTTTTTAACCAGAGCACAAAAAATGAAAAGTAAGCTCAACACCATCTTACTGTTTTTAAGGAGCTCGAAGATCAATTGAAATAATTTTGAGGGATTGGTTTCATTTTTACGCAAGCTTGAAACCAATGGGTAAACTATGCTTGAAAAATCCCATTAACATGATATACAGAGGTTGGAATCTTGTCCCCAGCATGATTGCTAGTGAAGCTTACCCCTAACATGGTGGCTAGGGGCTCGACATGACCCCCAATATTTGTTTCGTCTAACAATTCTTCTTCCATACCCAACCTAAAAACCTGGTTACTAATGTGAAAATGTTCACCAGGGGGGTAGGAAGAATGATAATTGGGCAGGTGAAAAGAAGGTTCAAGTTCTAACACTAAAGCAAAGAATCAAATCAAGGGAAGGGGACCTGTTTCATTTTTACACAATCTTGAAACATAAGGTAACTTTGCTTGGAACATGGTTTCATTTTTATGCAAGCTCGAAACCAAAAGGTAAACTATGCTTAGAACATGGTTTCATTTTTATGCAAGCTTGAAACCAAAAGGTAAACTATGCTTAAGGAAAACTACTTCATTTTTTAACGAGCTTGAAATAGAAAATGAACTATGCTCAAGAATGATTTCATTTTTATGCAAGCTTGAAACCAAAAGGTAAACTATGCTTGAGGAGATCCATTTCATTTTTTAATGAGATTGACATAGAATGGGAACTATACTTGCCATATGGTTTCATTTTTATGCAAGCTTGAAACCAAAAGGTAAAATATGCTTAAGGAGTGGTTTTATTTTTTAACGAGCTTGAAACCAAAAGTAAACTATTCTCTAAAACCTGCTCCTACCCAACATGATATCGAGAGGTTGGTAGATTTCCCCCATTACATAAAAGCTAGCGGCTTAGCTCCATTATGATTTCCATAGACTAGAGCCATGCCCCCCATTTTACCTATGATTGGAAGAAGCTAACTAGAAGGGGAAAGAGCCACAAGAACATGTGGCACATTCAGGGAAGTCTGATTACTAGGAGTAATGCTATGGTCAGGTGTAACAAAATAAATCTGATCAATGGTTAGAATCTTTCCATCATTGGGAAAATGCATAACTCTAAAGAGTGTGGACACAACAGCCTTCATGGCATAAACATAATCACATCCAAGGAGTATATTAAAATATGAAGGACCTTGGACCACCATAACATCAATATAGACAGCTTTCCCTACTAATGTAATAGGTAAATAAGGAAGGGTCCCTAAAGGTGCAGTAGGTCTGCGATTAAAAAACAGTATCTGATCGGTGGTTGGCACAAGCGGAGGAGAACCTAAAGATTTCCAAGCAGGTCAGGATAGAATACTAATAGAAGCCCCTTCATCAACAATAGTGCGAAGTATTCTCCTAGCAGTAACATTCACAACTATCTAGAAAGGAACACTCGAATGAAGATGAGACTCTGTTAGGTTACTCTAGTAAAAGGAAATAACCTCAGTACTTGGAGAGGGTTCTGTCGAAATAGACAAAATTTCCTCTTGTCGAGAACAATTAGAATGAAGCATGAAAACTTCAGCAGGTTTCAGTTCATTCTCTACTAGAAGAGAAGAACAAGACGAAGATTTGGTCAACTAGACTACTTCAGTCTTAACACTCTTTGATGAAAGAGCGGGATCGGATGGAAATGACACTGACTTGACCACTTTAACTTCACTTTCCAAAGGGAGAGTGGGATCAACCATTGATAAATCTGAATTGACCACTTGGTCAACCAGTGAGGAATCAAGGGATGACTTACTATCACTTGTTGGAATCACCTGTTGATGATCAGTAATATTTTCCAACCAACATGAAGCTTTATCCATGCTTGGACAAGGAAAAGTACGATGCATAGCCTTACATATCAAACAAGGATAGAAGACTTTACCCTTACAACCTTTTATCAATGGATCACTGGTTGAGGGAGTATCATCAACATGATGATCAGAGGTTGATGACACATATGGTTTGGATCTTTTATACCACTCTTCTTGTACACGGGAGAGACCAGGACACTCCTTAAGAAGGTGGTCCCCCTTGCAAAGCTTACAAGGGAACTTGGGTTTTCCGGGCATTCTCTTAGAAAGAGAAACATCAAGGGAAGATAGTTGTTGCTTTTTCTCTTTCTTATCCTTCTTCTTCTTACTCTTCCCTTTCTTCTTCTTCTTATTCACGTGACTACTAACCATAGAGCTTTGGTCAAGTGAAGAAGAAGAAAGGGATGAATCCATAACCGCGAAGAAGGAGAGGGATTAGGTTGAGGTCGATCCTCTCCTAGAGGAGAGGTGACATTTGAGTTATTAGGTGTAATAGGAATTACTGGATTAAAAATCCAGATCGGTAATCCTATAGTTAATCTAGGAAGATTTAGAGTGGCAATAAAGGGAGGACCAATACCTTCACTTGGAGGGAATACAAAAGGTACACCTTGGAAAGGCATCTCTTGATTGGTAATTCCAGATGAGGATGCCATCTCTAAACTCTCTAATAACCCCCTAACTACCATGCACAAGCAAGTACTACTTAAACTAAAAGAAACAAGAAAACATGTGAAAGGAGTGAATAAGAGTCAGGAATCTCACAGGATAGGCCAAAAGGATAAATCAGATGGTTTGAGGATTCCTAAAAGGTTCTCCCGATATACGCAAGGTACGTGGGAGCTCAAATCAGTAGTAGTGTTGTCTAATGCATAATCGTACACAAAGGGCCTTCTGATATACAATCGAGTATGTGAAGTACCTTTCTATATACCTCAAGGGTACATGAAAGGTCATTCGATATACTGACGATACGTGGAAGAAGCTCCCAAGTCCCAGGATGTAATGTGGACAAATAATGACAGCTTCTACGCTTAACGATGCCCGAACACGTCTCTAACTTATCACTCAAATTGCTAAAAGTTTTAACCTAGTACTACCGTTAATTTTATCTTGTGCATTTAGGTGGAACCATGGAGTGAAAACTTGAATTTAAATACGATGTACACTAATCTATATGATAATGCAAGTTTTCCTCTTCAATGAAATTCTACCTAAGAGAGGGAGAGATATTTACTTTTCTTCCCAAAAAATGCACACCCAAATGCAAATGCAATTCTATCTTTTCAAATGAAAATTGAAATATCAATGCACCCCAAACAATATTTAAAGCAAATAAAAACCAGATCTAGAGAACATATAACATAAATAAACCAAAAATGTTTCCTATATTTTCATGCTTGAAAAAGATGCATAAAAACTTAATGAAAAGATGATTTCACTAACGTTTCCAAACAAAACTAACTCTAATACACGCAAAGCTGAAAATAGATATTTCTTCTTAATGAAAGTAAGATCTAGAATTTCAAACAATCATACACAAAACAAGAAGAAAATCATTCAACAACGCTTGCAAATAAAGAAAATGAGAGAGAAAACTAAAAATTATTTTTGAAACAAACAAGGAAACGAAGAACCAATCTTTCCTACCAAGCACTGAAAAATCAGCATGCAAAAGGAAACAAGAATCACCCCAAGAAAAGAAAGACTCAAAACAACATGGATCACTCATGCATTCCAAGTCCAAAACAAACCAAGGTATACACATGAAAATGAAATGTATATTTCCAATTCCAATGAATAATATCTACAGAAAAGAGCAAGAGGTTTCAAGGAAAGAAAATAATGCAAAATCCAACACAAGAAACATAAACTCTCTTTGAATGCAGAGGGAATATAACAATCAAAGTGACTGCAGAATATACAATTCATGGCTGTGAGGGAGCATTTTTTTTCAAAAATACACTTCATTTTCATTAAAAAGTAAGCCAAAAACAAAGAAAAATCAAAATACAAAGTTTGGAACAAAGCATACCTGGAACTGTGCAGATGAAGTTGCTGACAGGCGGTTTTGAGGCAGAACCATTCCTTTCTCACTGGATTCAGGTGGTGGCACCACTTATGGCTAAGTTGACTCAGGTGGTGGCACCGCTTCTTGCCAACAAAACATGTGCGGTTCCATGTATAAATCCAAAACACAAAGGAGAACGACATATCAAGTCAGAAAAAGACTAAGTCAAGGTAAGAAATGATAGATTGAGAGTGATAAAGAGCATAAAAGATCGAAAATAATTCATATCTAGACAGATTTGGAAGTTCCAAACCAAAATCCACTGAGCCAGATAGCAGATCTGACTGAAGAGAGTTGGAGAAGGAGCCTGGATTCAGACAAGAGTTGAAAGACTGAGGAAGATCAGATCAACTGATACATATGTTCCTCCCCAGTGGAGTCGCCAGATTTGTTAGCAAGAATATTTCACCTTTTGCGGACAGAAGTTGTTCCTCTGGTCTGAATGGTTCAGATCCAGAACAAATGAATGCCAAAGGATGAAGACCCTCCCTAGATATCATAGATACCTGGAATGCCTGCTTCGATAGTAAACCTGTGTACCTGCAATCAGATTAAACACACAAACACATCAAAGCTACCAGAACATAATCTATTAATCCATGTCAATGACTAAGGAATCCAACAACATTTACATGTGAAATCAAACAACAACAGTAAAGTGGGATGGAAATCAGCTTTGCATTAAGATTAAAATGGAGAAGTTTACAACCAATTAAGCCTTAGTGTTGACATGCATCTCCATGAAACCAAAAATTTCATCCCCATAAGCTCCTACTTTTCTCTCTATGCTCTCCAATGACTTGGTCCAAGTGGTCAATCCAACAACATAACAATACTTCAATGGTTCTCCCTCTCAACCATGAACATGAGCTTGTATTTATAAGGCTCAATGGATAGGAATGGTTGAGAGATTTATGGATGAGGTGGCCTATAATATCCTAGGATGAGGGATCTTGAGCTCAACTGACCCACAATGATAGGGATAAGTGAGGACACGAGGCTCATGATCTAGAAGCCTCGAGAATCTTCTCTTTTTCCAATTTTACCCAGGCTACCGCTTTTCTCCTTTTATGACAGAGTGGTTCAGGTAAGAAATGCTTATGGACCAAGGGCTATAAGCGGTAGCACCACTTATGGACAACAAGGAATAGGTGGTGTGAGAAAGGTACCTCTCCTGGATAAAGGGGAAAGTGCAGTGCTAAGTCTTTTTATGAAAGATTGACAATCAACATGGGTTTCCACTCCAAGTGATGGAATTAAGGGAAAATAGGTATGTCAAAGGTCTTATGACATGATGATGACATGATTTTGGTATAACATTGTCCACAGGATACCCATAATTATCTCGAACTAGATATTTCTTGTTTCTCATCACTGATTTGATGCATAAATTTGGAGGTTTAAGGTTTCTCTCACGCTCAGGTTTTCCCAGACTAGAAGAATAACAATTTTTGCCGCTATTTCACATGCACATGTCCATTGAGATTGGATAAATAGGGTTGTTTACATGTTTAGATATACCCAGAAGTCAAATTTTAATGCTGTAAGGGGGTAGGATAGTCCTCAGAACTGCCCAGGTTTCTTAGAAACTAGCCCAAACCTGATTTTCTTTACACATGTTTCCTAGGATAAAGGTTTAAGGATGATTCTATTGTTTTTAGGGCTAAAAAAACACCCAAAACTCACCAAAAGTTGATTTTGTTGTTTCTTATCACTTGTTAGGGATGCTTTGACATTGACACCCGCCTAGAACTACATATGAGGCTCTTTTACTATTGATCTAGGGTAGAGAAGTTTCCATCATTCATGGTTTGGGGATGTATGTGATATTTATAGAATAANGACCCCCGCCTAGAACTACATATGAGGCTCTTTTACTATTGATCTAGGGTAGAGAAGTTTCCATCATTCATGGTTTGGGGATGTATGTGATATTTATAGAATAATGATAAGTCTCAAGGTAAAGGCCCAATTGATCGATTGCAAAATCAAATAGCAGTGAAAGGTCATGATTCTCCATTGCATGCCAAAGCAGTTGTATAATGTTCCACTTCTTCTGCATGCCTACCCTCTTGAAAATATTTATTTCATGTAGCCTTATGGTGAAGTAGTTCACAGATCGTCACCATAAATGATGTCATAGATTCTATACTCTTCATGCCATAATTTTCAAGTGTAGAGTTTACTTCCTCATATTTCAATAGTAAATCAAGAGCCTCTTCTAATCTTCCCATGTCAAAATAAGCCTTGGAACACATCCACCACCACCATAATTTGACAGGAAGTTGCCCCAGACTTTCCAATGAATCGTCATTGCATACTTGACTGTCATTGTTTGGAAAAAAATAGTCCCTTTCTATAGAATCCATACTTTTGTCACATACCTATATGACCTCCTCATACTTGTAATATCAAAAGTGCTAAATTTTTCAATTCAAGTAACCACTTAGAATGTGGCATAATTGACAAAGCTTCATTTAGTATATGCAATGCATTTTTTTCATCTCCAAGATTTCTTGTATCTAGAAACTCTGTTGCACGATCTCTATATTCTGACCCTTGTTGTGCCTTTCTCACACCCTTGAAAGCTTTTTCTGCTAGTTTCAAGTCTATGATATCTTTCACTGAATGTAAGCACCCTTTGAACAGTGCAACTAATGCCTCACTCTCTCCAAGGGAAAGATGACAACTGGAAGCTCTAATCTCAACTCTGAGAAAGTTTGGATCAATGGCCATTGAACTATTAGAAATTTTGGATCAATGGCCTTTATCTTCTTCCTCATATTTCTATTTTTTACCTTGAAACCTATTACCACTAGAACTTAAGATGTATCGTTGCATTCCATCCATTTGAAAAACAAAAGGCTGTGTGGTAAAAGCAAATGAGTCAATCTTAATCTCACAGCCTGATGGATTTATATTTTCTCCAATTTTTGGTCGATGGCTTCATCTGGCATGTCGTTTGGATCCTTTTGGGGTAGAATTTGGAGAGGGAGATGCAAAAGTAAAATGCTTACTTTGACTTCTTTCTTCATCTTTTGAACCAACCAAGGATTACAAAAAGGTAAACGACTTTCTTCATCTTTTGAACCAACATTGTATGCAAACGTGAACTACTTACTTTGACTATTTTCTTCATCTTCCATTTTTGCACCACCATCATCAATTCTTACCTTTTCCATTTTAGAACTTAACCACTCACTTTCAGAACTTGGAATAGATATCTGGTCTTCAACAGATGGCATTTTACTTTCATTACATTTCTTAGGAATAAAAGAATCTGCTTCATAGGTGTTGTTACTTCCCTGCCAATACAGACACTCTCCTCCTTTGGATGGCTTTTCCTGGTGGTATTTTTTGGCATTTTTTTCCTTATTACTACCAATATGTAAGTTTACAATTGCATCCCTTAGCTCTTCCAACTTAGATTCTATCACAAGAGATTCGTGTAAATCGAACATTGTTTGAGAACCATACTGGACAGAAGTTTCCCATGCTACAGAATTATTGTGCCAAATTTGGCATGTTGTGATTACCAGAAGGAAACTCATCTTTAGAATCAATTTCATTGTAAGAAGAGAATTCCATTGGTGACCCTCCCTCATCATGATTAGCTGAAGTGGAACATGGCATGTGTCTTTTTGGTTTAGGATCAGAGTGCCTACCAATCTTGCATTGTATGGATGTGGGAAACTGGTATTTTTTTCTCTTTTTCTTTGTAATGTGACTCTTGATCGATTATTTGTTTGCACTAAACTAAAATATATGATTCAAACTCAAATACAAAATCCCCATAGCAGGCCAAGAACTATCTTTACTTGATTATTTACCCTCACATTGTGGTGTCTCCCAGGTTGTAGGAATTTCTCCCATTTCTCCAGTGTTGCTTGAGAGATGAACCTTGTTGGCAATTTATTTTGCAGACCCACCACTAAATACATGTGCGGCAGAATGAGGGGTATAATTTTTCCTAGAAAAAAAACGGTTCAACTATTGCCAACAATCCATCACCTCATTAAGTCCGACATATATGCTATACTACTGATGACTTCAATTCGTGGGTTATATTCCTTTAGGCATGTCTACAGGGAGCACAATATGAGTGCAGACTATTTATCTAAAGAAGCATTAAATAGGAAGGCTGGCCTCCTATCCTTCTTGTAACTTTTAGAAGGAGAAATTGTTGAGGAAGGCACGATACAACTCTTTTAAGAGATTTTTGATTTATATAGCTTAGTATTTTTTGGTTCTTTCAAATATGGGATACATTAGAACCTTTCTTGTTTTAGCTGGGGATATATATTTTGTTTTCATCCCCCCAAGGTGTGTTTTCTCCACCCTCGATGCCTCCTTGGATAAGTTGTTTGGGCTTCTTATGTTCTCTGTGTGGTATTGCTACTTCAATCATCTCAGGATTGTGGGTTCCATCCCTCCCATTGGGAAAATTTTTGATACTTATCTCCACTTTCATCTAGAATGATTTATTGTTAGGACTATGTTACCTTTGATTCACTATTCAATATCAAGGAACACCTATTTTTATTTTGAAAAAAAGTTACAAAATCCATGTATCATACCTTGAACAACTGAAGGTATCATACATTAGAGATAGCTTACTCATGGATAGTTATACCTTGACTTGATTCTTATATGATGGATTTTCTTAGGAGTCTAGTTTCATATGTGGCATGGAAACATTTTTACGAGGTGCACATGGAGGGTTTAGTTGTTTGCATAGGAGGAGAATGCATATGGAGGAGGAGCATTGTGAAATTTAAGAGGGATTTGAGTCCTAGGTATCATTTGACCATTTTGTTACTCACGTTGAGGCTTGTGTGTTGATGTATATGTAACTTCGGAATGTATTCTTCTATATATTTTATATTATTGTAACCCGATGTTTATTCCAGGATGTTTCTATTATGTATTTGATTCATGTGGTCATGCCCCGATGTTCCGATCGGGAGGATTATAATGTAAACAAGTCATATCAAGTCATTGGGTAAGTCCCCACTGTTTATGGGGCACTTGAGTTATTATACACTAATTAAGGTGTAGGCTCGAGTAGTAATTATTAGGTTGAGTGCACTTCAAGTCAACGGAAGAATATAAATAGAGAGCGAGAGTCTCTCTATTTATCACTTGTGACTTAGCTCTCTTGCTCTCTCAAGTGTGGCGCACTTTTGGAGAAGGAAATTCTTGTGCTTGACAGAAGACAGAAGGCTGCTGTTGTGAAGCGAGGTCATCTTACTGTTTTGGGATCACATCTTGTGGTGATACTATCTTAGAGGAAGTTGAGGGGTTTTCTCCATTTATGGTTTCCCCTCCTAAAAATCTTTTTGTCTCTTGTCTCTTGTGATGTGCTTATGTGATTGTTGTGCTTGTTATTCTCTCAGTGAAAAGATCTTGTTATAATGCTAGCTTAAATGTTGAAAAACTAACATTGTGCTTGTCATCAAACCCAAACGAGCTTTGAGTCCTAGGTGACATGGGACCACTTGGTGGCTTACAATGAGGCTTGTGCTTGACTTGAGGTTGTTTGGGTTGAGGAACATCCAACCCAAGTGAGCTTTGAGTCCTAGGTGGCATGGGACCACTTGGTTACTTACATTGAGACTTGTGCTAGAATTCAAGTCATTTGGGTTAAGGAGCATTAATGGAAATGTGGTAGACTTGGAGGAGCACATGGCTTAGGAGGTAGCATTGGAGCATTGATACCTTTGGACGAGAGCATTGAAACTTGTTTTAAGAATCACACACTGTGGGACCCTTTCTTGATGGACGTGCTTATTTTGGAGCTTGACTTGTGTCACCTTAGAGATGGAGTGCTCAATATTTGGGTTTGACTAGTGATTAATTAGGTTGCTTGAGATAGTTGTTTGTGGACCTTGTCCACTTTCATATTGTTGGCCTCCCTTTCCTATTGAAGTATTAGAGATGTGTGAGAGTTTATTAGGTCATTTGTATCTTGAAGATGAAATTGTAATTGTGATTTCCTTTATGCAACAAGGGAGAAGGTTCTAATGTTTGTGAGAGGCAATTCCTAGAGAAGACTTGAATTGAAAGGGTTTTAGTAATTGTGTGGGAAGGACCCAGGTCTTCTAGATTTTTTTGTTAATTCTAACTTGTCATGGAGAATTTGGTGTGGATAAGATTTTCTATATAGCTTGGTAGGATGTCTTTCTAGGAATTTGTATTGCTGTTTAGGGTTTTTCATCACTGGTGGATGACTTAGCTAGGGTTTACAGAGCATTGGAGAGTCCTAGCTTGTGATAAGCTCAAAGGAATAGCTTTTACCAACTTGGGATAAGATGTTGGTATGTACTTGTAACTTCATTTTAATGTATATAGGAAGAGTGCTTTGCTGTTCAAAATTTGTGTACTCACAAATCTGATTTTCAGCTTATTACTATTGTTTGGTATGCAAATTCGTCATAAATAGTTGGCTGGCATTGTCCGATGATTTGACACACATATAGAAACCGAGTGGCAGAGTTATTACTATAATAAATATGCTGTAATTAAGTAGTTTTCAGATCTGTTATATGTTGGGATTTGTACCCTAAGGGTTGGAAACATAGTTCTCTTGAGGTACAATTGTTCGGTGTTTATTTTGTTAAGTTGTTTTTTGTATTTGGTTGGATAGAAGTGAAATATATATTGTTGTTCTTCATATTTTAGATTCATTCTTGGGGCTGAAATCTCACCCAAATAGATTCGGGGAACCTCAAGTTTGAGATAAAGTTTCTAAATTGCATTAAGAAACAACTCTCAAAATTTCAACATCGTATTAAAGTTGATTTGACTGGGATTTCTGTCTTGGTGAAGAGGAGTTAGGTGTTTCAATTGTTTTATACCTAGGAGAGGTGCTTGACCTATTATTGGTTGGGTGTGAAATACTATTGTTCTTTGGAAGAAGCGTTTGGACCCTAGAAAGGTTTCCCTACTTGATTTGATTGCTGAATTTTCTTTGAGTTTGCTTTAGATTTGTAGGGATTATTACTTTGGGTCAGAAAATTTGATCACTCACATTGTAGAGAAGAAGACAAGAAACCAGATATATGATATCTTGGGTGTATTATACCGGAGTGTGAGTGTCCCTAGGAAATTTCTCTTGAGAAACAAGCTTTCAACCTTTTGTATGAGTGACATACATACAATGGTTAGCTACTTGGCTAGGATCACAATATTGAAATATCACTTGGCTGCCATAGGGAAAAAAGAGAAGGACGAGAATTCGGTGTCCATTATGTTGAATTGGTTTGATTCCTCTTTGAAAGTTTTTGTCTAAGGTGTTTGTGGTCATCAGGATTTACCTACTAATAATATTTGGAGTAAGCTAAACTCTCGACCATTTGCACCCAAAAGCAGGAAATGGTGGCTAGGGTAGAAAGGGAGGTGACAAGTAATGCAACTCTCACGGATCTTCCAAATTAGAAACTGCAATAAATTGTAGATTGGATCACAACTAAAAATTTGGTTGTTAAAATAAATTTTAACCCATTTCCAAATGGATCACAAAATATCATTTTATTTCATTTCTTAGTATGTTGATTATTCAGTATAATACATCCAACTTATAAAGAGTTCCTAACTAAAATCAAGACTAGTCTTGATCTTCCTAAAATACTGAGTGTGTAATAAAAATCTAATATCTGGAATTACCATCACAAACTAGAATGATAATCAGCGATTGCATACGTCAATTTTTTGTCACTTTGCTTCAAAAGTCCTTTCATTTTATTCCTCCTGGAAAGAAAGATATACGAGTGTTATGATTCAGGAACATAGCTTTTAAAACATAATATTAATATGAAGGAGATTTCGTCCGATTTCCAATATCTATGTAGTGAACTTTTTCATTGAATATCCATTAAATATGACATATATGCTATACTACCAAATGTTAGCACCAATGCTAAATTTTGAGGATCTTTTTACATAGGTGTTAGCACCATTATGGGCTAAACAACTGGCCGGGGAGTAGGCCAATCAAAGAAGTAACAAGGTCCAAAAATTCTGAAGGACCTGTAGGGATGGAAATAAGGCTCTATATTTTATGCGGCGTTGAAAATGAATGGTGCAGATACATAGCAGAGCAGATTGAGGAAGGAGGAAGGTTTCACCGAGAAGAGATGCACGGTTTTAAAGAAAGTTGGGCATTGGCGAGACAATGTTAAAGGGCGTGCAGGATCGACTGTCAGATGAATAGGTGATGAATATCGATGGATGGAGAGAATTTCGCATCGACATAGATGTGCAGAGAAATGAGTCGTGGCCCGGTTGCAAAATTAGATATGTTCTGCAAAGTTTCAATGGTCGAGATCTCGAGGTGTTGAATATCTACTATGAAAGTGGATTTCACAGCGGAAAATTACACAAAGTATAAGCCATGTAGGGGCTGCAAAATCCCATAGGAACCCACACTTTAGGTGGTGGAGGTTTGATCCAACTCAAATGTATTTCGTGAGGAGGAGATGTGTGGAGGTTGACAGGATGGGGCACTACAAAAGGATAGTGAGACCTGCACAGTTGAACAATTGATATCTAAGGGTGCTCATGATATATGTTTGCAATGGTTTTATGGGTGGTAACATGCATGGGAGTTAGCAGGAGGAGCCGTTGTAAAATGTTGATATACCCTGCACTTCTGGACAATGGAGATCTATCGGGGATCTGATCAACGAATCATATTTATTGCGTGAGGAGGAAATGAAAAAAGCATAACAACATAAGGATTCACGAAATCTTGTAGGGGCCATATCGTAGGATGGTTGAGATCTCTCATAGAAGAGATCTACGGCTATGGTTTATTTCGCACATACAAAGGTGCGAGGATGTAAAGGATCAGTGCAGGTGCAAAATGAAGTTGGAGTATGGATCAAATTCAATGATACAGATTGTGTTTGGGGAAATAAAACCATTAGAATATGTTTTGGAATGTCACTCTCAAAGCAAGTGAGCCTGCATCCTAGACGGTGCATTTCTATTTTTGATCCAGCGTGTCTGTTCCATCATATTTCCTATTTCAGGTGTAAATCGTGGCGAATCTTCAACCTTAGGAAGTTTGTTAGGATTTGTAATGATGATTTGGGATTGATTCCCCCATTTTGTAAATGAATTCATCTTTGTTTCGAGGTTGGTCTCAAGATCCCATAGCAATATAAATATAGCCTCAATTGATGAGGAAAGGGTTGGAACTTTCATTCATAAAGAATTTTGCTCTTGGGTTTTGCATCTCTATAAAATTTATTAGAAGTGTTAATGAGAAACATTCTTCTGCATTTCTTCATTCAGTTTGTGTTTCCTTTTTGCATCATGCTCATTTCTGTAATTTTCTGCTAATGCACTCTAGTTGCATATGAGGAATTCATTTCATTAAGCGCTCCTTGTATCATATTCTTCATTTGTGATGTGTTTATGATGGTTTTTATAGAATTAACTATCTGTTAAGTTATCTTTATTAGTTATTATCCTTATTGTTGTTGCTGCTAAAGGTGGTGCAAGAGATTCATCCACATATAGGTGCCTCTTGCCTCACTGGGCTTCTTCCTCTTTCTCCTGTCACCCTTCAATATATTTGACTTTTTGTGACACCTACTTTTCCTCATAATACAAAGCAAATTCCCCTCTCATTTTTATTGTAATACCCTTGATTGATTCAGGATTTGACTCCATTTCCCAATGACTCTTCCTGTCTGTCTGTTTTACTGCCTTTGAATCTCCAAATACCCTGTTACTATTAGAAATATAGCCTTCTTCAAGATGTTTAAAGACATATGTGTATGTGAAATACTTTGTGACAAGAGAGGGCCCTATCTGACTGTATTGTCTAGAATACAGTCTAAATATTTTTTTGAAGTGGTTACTCCCGTGAATTCCTACCACAACCATAGGAAATTCACAGGGTGCTAACATCTTAGCGTCGTTACTGAGGACCTAATTGCTATTATCTCCTTGGGGAAACAACATTGTTTTAGTTCTATGACCTGGTTGAGAAGCTGATCCTAGACACATGTTGGTTCTATATGCTCCAACGAATCCACTCAAATCCTTTGGAAGGTGACTCCATTGGGAATACCAACCAACCAGAAGCTGCGAAGATTTTTAGATTTCCTATGGCGACTCCATCTGCGAAGAATCCACTCTTCATAATGTTCTATGGAAGCTCCACGGTCAAAGGGTTGAAAAGTTTGAGGAGATGATTCAGTGTCTTCACTATCAAGACGAGTTCTATATCTGTGAGGTATGCCCCTATGAATCGTGCTCACATTCATGGTTTCCTGAATCTAATACCTAATATAGATCGACAAACATGTCTTCCAAAATTCAAAAATCAAAAGAGTGATGATGCTACCCTTCATTTGGTTAGATTTCATATGCATATATGTAGGCTGGGGGTTGAATTGCATGAGGATTATTCAAGGAAAATGTTCATGGTTACTTTGGAAGGAAATAAACGGTCATGGTATAAGGGGTTACCATCATAGGGTTTATATTCCCTTAAACACTTTCATACAGTATTGCATGAACATTTTAAAGATCAATACCCTTCCTTGCTACTAGTTCAAGATTGTTGCATGCATGTTAAAGTTTTCATTGAGGATTGGGAAAACATGTACATTGATGATGAGTTTATGGATGAAGATATTTTAGAGATTTTACAGGAGAACACATTTTAGGAAAAAGAAATACAAACCAACTGCCATGATATTCAAGAATATTTCCAGCAGTTTCTAATGTCTTCCTTGACTGAAAATGACATAAGCCAAAACTTTGATTCAACCAGCCATATTTCTTTTTCTGAGACTGATGAAAATTTGCAGCATTCTTGTCAATTTTTGTGTGACCAAGAGGGAAGTTGGGACTGTCAATCAAATCCTTCCCCATATTATTCAACTTCTGAAATTTTGTTACTAGAAGAGGCTGCTCATTTCAAATCAGAAAATCCCCTTTTACAACAAAAATCTCTTAAAAGTTATAATACTTATGTGGTCGATTATATAAATAATTCTATTTCTGGAAAATATCAGTCTTATTATCCTTCTACATGTTCATTTTCTAAAATTGAAAGAAAAGAGGAATCATATTTTGAGTTAATGGTTGAAGAAGGACCTTTATGTGTTTTTAAAACTAAAACTTCACCTGAAGAGTTACATGAACATACAAATCCCTCTTTTCTTGTGAAAGATGAGAATCATGGACAGCATTGTGATCAGTCCCAACATATAGAAAAAAAATCAGTTTACAATGAAGGGTAAATCACCAAGAAGAAGAAATTATTTTTCTTGATGAACAAAATGGTATTTCGTTTGAAAAGCATAAAAATAATGAATTTGTGAAAGTAGAAATTTTAAATCAAGTTGTTGACATCCCATTTGAAAATTTTTATGAGCATTCCTTGCATGGTTCTTTTGAAGATCACTTTGACAGGGTTCTAGAGAAGTTACCGTTGGAGTAGCCTTGTCATGGAAAGAAAATGAAAGGGTATTTTGAAGGTTGTCATGATGCTTATGATCCAGTGGTTGATTGTATGGAGAAGCCTTGCAGTGATAATGGTTAGTTATGTGTTTGCAGAAGGATCAGGTCCTTTATCATACCTTGTTTCCATTATGCTTTTATTTTCTGATTCCAACCAAGCATGATGAGGAAGTTTGTTCATGGGATAAAATTCTGGGTTGGCTTCATTGGAAAGAATAATTTACCTGATTAAGCATTAGTGTTCAGTAAAGTAGTATAGGTAGGAGTGTGTAAATAAGATCAACATGGTGAACATTTCTTTTCCAGGAGTTTCAATTTGATTTTAGTAGGAGTTTAGTTTCAAGTTTAGATTTGCAGAAATGAAGTTAGAGTATGGATAAAATTCAATGATATAGACCGTGTTCGGGGAAATAAAACTGTTAGAAGATGTTCCGAAACACCGCTATCAAATCAAGAGAGCCTACATCCCAAACACTACATTTCCATTTTTTATCCAGCGTGTCTGTTCCATCATATTGCCTATTTAAGGTGTAAATCATGGAGAATATTCCACCTCAGGAAGTTTGTTAGGATTCATAATGATGATTTGGGATTGATTCCCCCATTTTGTAACTGAATTTGGATTTGTTTAGAGGTTGGTATCGGGAGACCATAACACTATAAATATAGCCTCAATCGATGAGAAAAGGGTTGGAACTTTCATTTAGAAATAATTTTTCTCTTGGTTTTTGCATGTCTGTAAACTTTCTTGGAAGTGTTAATGAGAAACGTTCTTCTGCATTTTTGAGATTCATTACAGTGTTCATAATTTAGTTTTTATTTCTTGTTTTCATCATGCTCATTTCTATAATTTTCTGCCAATGCGCTCTAGTTGCATATAAGGAATTCATTTCATTAAGCGCACCTTGTATCAAATGTTGAATTTGTGATGTGTTTATGATGGTTGTTATATGATTCACTCTCTGTTAAGTTCTCAGTATCAGTTATTATCCCTATTATTGTTGCTACTAAAGTTGGTGAAAGAGATTCATCTACAGATGGGTTCCTCTTGCCTCACTGGGCTTCTTCCTATTTCTCCTACCACCCTTTCAAAATATTTGACTGTTTGTGACACCTACTTTGCCTCAGAATAAAAAGGGAATTCCCATATCATTTTCACTGTAATACCATTTATTGATTTAGGATTTGACTCCATTTCCCAATGACTCTTCCTATCTGTCTATTTTACCATATTTGAATCTGCAAACACCTTGTTACTATCAGAAATCTAGCCTTCTGCAAGCTATTTAAAGCCATATGTGTATGTGAAAGACTTTGTGACAAGAGAGAGCCCTCTCTAACTGTATTGGCTAGAATAAAGTCTAAATATTGGTTTGAAATGGTTACCCCTATGGTTTCCTACCACAACCATAGGAAAATTACTTCAATTCATGGGTTATATGACTTTAGCCATGTCTAGAGGGAGCACAATATGAATGCAGATCATTTATCTAACTTAATCATTGAATATGAAGGTTGGATTCCTCTCCTTCTTGTAATTTTTAGAATGAGAAATCATTGAGGAAGACATGATACATCTCTTTTAAGAGCTTTTTGATTTATGTGGCATAGTCCTTTTTGGTTCTTTTGACTATGGGATACATTAGCATCTTTCTTGTCTTAGCTGGGGATATAGGTTTTATTTTCATACACCATGGGTGTGTTTTCTCCACCATCGATGCCTCCTTGGATAAGCTACTTGGGCTCCTTATGTTCTTCGCGTGGTATTTCTACTTCTGTCATCTTGGGGTTGTGGTTTCTGTCCCTTCCCTTGGTAATTTTTTTAAGACATATGATCTCCACTCGCATCTGGAATGACTTATTGTTAGGACTATGTACAAGTTAGCTTTGATTCACTATTGAATATAAAGGAACACCTATTTTTCTTCTGAAAAAAAGTTACAGAATGTTGGCAAATGAATCTATTATATATATTGAGATCCGTAAACTGGCTCTTTAATATTTTTGGTGAGGAAATAAAATAAATTAAAAAAACTACACCTACAAATTTTGTAAAAAATGTAGTTTGTATTTTGAGATAAATTGGGTGAAGCATTTTTTATGGAACTTATTGATATCTATCTCGTGTTAAAGGACTATGTAATGAATTTTTATACTAGGGAATTATTTATATTATTCAAGATAATTATATTATTATTATGTCATGCGTATAAGTCTATCCAAGTTTTTGGTGGTATTTTGCTCTTATTTGCCAATTTTGTTCGGCCATGGTGCAGGCAGAAACAAACAGGTATTTTTTAGACTTGTCTTCCTAGAGTGTGGGGAGTTTAGGAAGGATAGAGGAAAGTGAGACATCCAGTAGGTCTACAAGGGCTAGATCAACTAGATGTCAAAATATTAGAAGAAAATTCAATAAATGCATGGAATTTTTTCTCCCATAAGGGGGGTCATGTTCCTATGTTGATGAGACAAAAGGAGTCATCGAGGTGCCGTTAAAGTACAAACATCTAGTGAAACAATGGGTACCTAGGGATCTTCCTCAATTCAACACATATTGTGTGAATGATAGGATATATATATATAATTGCACCATTGTCATTACATAGATTGGGTTGTTTGGCATGGATGGTATAAAGGTCAGTTACGGCAGATGTACCGATTTGATGGAGTATATTGGACCCTATTACAACTACAATGATTGGATGCGCATCGTATAATATACAAGAAGTATGCATAGAGATGGGTTGTCAACAAATTATTTATAGCTAAAAGATAAAGATCAAAATAAAGGAGCAATGTTGTACATTGATGGAATGCCAAATAAAACTGGGAATATTTCGAGGTCCCAACTGCATATTTGAGGTACATGAAGAAAATCGTGTCTTTGTATGTGCCATTAAATAAATAGCAGCAGGGAAAGAGCTGCTTATTAATTACAATTTCAATCGAGTAGATACAAACACGGTTAGTATGGATGTGGTACATCCAACAATTTATCCTACCTTTTATTAAATATTTTAACATCTTTAGGATTTTTCGTTAGTAGATAATTATAATTTTTTATTCAATTTTCTATGTTGACTTCCCAAGGAGGTGATTGGGGGCACATCACGCCAACAGCTCATGAGAGGAGTACACCATCCTTGAGGCAACATGTATATGTCAAAATGTTATGTTATTAAATTGGTTTCGTTAGGTAATTTGTACTATGTTTTTGATGTAGGGTTCTGTTAGGGGAACCTCCCTCATAGTAGATGTTGCTATACCCGCCTCATGGAGGCAGGTATACATCGATGCCATTGTACAAATTTAATATGTACAAACAGTTCTGTTGTTATGTTTTTCAATAAGTTATTCATTTGGTGTATATAATATTATCTATATTTCATGCAGAGTGTTGATCAGATGACTGCAGCCTCGAGGCAACAGGTATAACTGAATGTAATTCTACAATTTAAATACTTCAAAATTGTACACATATATAAAATGTAACATAATGTTTATTTTGTTATGTATTTTTTCATTTGTATAATTGTGTTCATTATGATAATGTTGTCTACTTTTTTTGCAGGTGGATGATCGGGGAAAGTACCCAACTGTTGATCATACCACACCATCGTCCAGGAATAAGGTAAACCTAGATGTAATTTGAGGAATATATCATGATAGATATTTTTTGTTAATTTAATTTTTTGCTCAGAATATCGCTTCAATACGTAAGTAATGTTTTATATATTTTTGTTGCAAACAAATGATTCGGTTTATGAAACAACAACATCATAGTAGATAGATTTTGATGTGAATGAGATGGTGAATTATGCTGACATAGGTTATTCTCTAGGACCGATGAAGGTTATAGAGGAGACCTTGAAAAAAATTAATGTGGATATGCTTTGTATGCTATTCATAATTCTGCAGACAGACGAGATTAAAGAAAATATTCAAGTGTTGATGCAAAGATCCCATGCCTTGAAAGTAAGTTGCAGAATCATAATATGAATTCATTTAGTACTTTATAATTTTTACTTTTATATGATAGTGAACTTATAATTGAATGATTTGTATTTAAATAAATTGTTGTGACCAAACACTGGAGGTGAAGGCGGTGTTGGGCCTAGTGAGAAAACCACTCCATGTACACCACATACTGCACCCATGTTTTTGATTGAACAACAACAACATGTTTCGTGACACCCCTAAGGCCAACAGACGGTGCAGTCGTTGCTGACCGATGGACACCAGATCGTGAAGAAGAAGGGGTGGAGGCAGAGCCTGATAGTAATGTTGATGCTGAAGCAACATTTCTTGGATCTTCCCATGTCACTAGGATGGGTTCAATAGTGACAACATTTTTGGTGAACAAGGAACTCGTTCCAATAAAGATAGATAATATTCTAGGTAATTATAGATTGCTCAATTTAGTTTTTATAATTTGATTGTAATATACCGATAATTTGCTTTTTTAAACTAATGATGGCATGATTTTTTTTGTAGGAAATGATGTTTTTTATAAAATATAAATGATTTGACCTTGTATATATTCAGGCCCACCATCTGTACAAGGTGGGACAAATAGACAAAATATTGAAAGGATGAGATAACTAATCGGTTGGTTGGACTTTTCGGCAAAGATACCTTTGATACAACGAAGGTTCTAAATAAAGCTAGACAACATATGAAGATTGTCTGAGACCAATATAGGGTTCGCCTAGAAAAGAAACCTAGGTATGAGCACCCTCTGATTATTCCATCAAGGGAGTGGAAAGCCTTAGTGGAATATGGAAAAGAGAACAACAAATTCTGGAAGATGCACTTCTTGCTCATTTTGTAAAGAGAAGAAAAGTAAAAAAGAAGTGACTGAAGAAATTTTGAGTAATTCTTTTTATAATACAATGTCGTGCATGGTTTTTTTCGCTATTTAATGAATGCTTTAATGAATGTTTTACTGAATGGTTTTATCATTTTTTGACTGAATGAATGATTCAATGCATGGTTTAATGAATTTTTTTCTCAGCTATTGAATGAATGAATGGTTTAATGAAAGTTTATTTCTTCTATTGAATGAATGAATTTGCACTAAATTTTTATTTGCAAGTAGATGCATTGGGTTCGGGGAATTGAGAGTGATGTGAGGGAGTGGGGGGGAGGGGCCATAGGAGCTTCCATTTTCATGTGGTTGGTCCTATTTAGTAGAAAACATTAAATTATTCTCGAAATAGAGAGGAGCTCAATGAATTTAAAAGAATTATACATTAAATAAAGTTATTTCTATAATTATAGTGTTTAAATTGTACTATTGCTATTTTACTCATCCATTGGAACTTGTTACAGATAGTATTAGGAAACATTTTCATATTTCAGGGGAAAAATTGGCATTTTGAGGTGATCGATGGCCTTATATACATAGTGTTGTGGTTCTCCATGTTTCCTTAGGTGATCTCGTATTACCAAATATTTTACTTGAATATTATTGTAATTTACATTGTTAAATTAGAAATGTCCATTAACCATAAAATGTTCATTATTATTGTTGTTTTTATTCATTGAGACAAACTACTCAAATTGTTTTTTTTTAGCTTCGTTTTGTTTTTTTTATAAACATGCGACAAACAAATCAAAACTGCCAACTTTGGAGACAAACAAATCAAAGCTACCATATTGAGACAAACTACCTTGAAGTTTCTCAAGATATAGACCTTTCACCTTTATAGTCATAACAATAATTGATGCTACTGAGTCCAACATGCAATTTTTAAGTAAAAAATCACTTACAAGAAATGAAACGTAAAAGGGGGGGTCCATTAACTTTTTTCATACCAAGACATACCAGGGGGTGATTCACTGCCACAACAAGTGCTTCCAATCAAACTGCCTAACCCTTAACCACCTTCCAACTGTGAATATATATATGAGTCAAAAAAAACTTTAATGAGGTTGATCTAAATGCCCTTGTGGAAAAATGAATAAAATAGTGAAAATAAGAAAAAAGCATTAGTTGTATGTAATATTTACCTTTTATCCTCCATGATTTGACCCCACTTATTGCGTTTGTTTTGCACCTCATTGTTATCCCATATGTTTTCCATAATTTGTGGTCTATGCAAAAGTTCTTTCAATATACTTTTTGACCATTATATTGTCTAAATATAATCCATGTTTAGTATTAGTATATGTTACAATTGTTGACCTATCTGAACTATCAGGATAACGATGCAATATCTATATTAAAATCTCTTCCAGCTTAAGGTGATTTTTTCCATTTCCAAAAACAATTCGTTGCATGTAATACATAGATATATTGAACATCTAAACTAAGTATTGACTGATACATCACTGATGAAGTCCTTTTGGAATGTAGGAAAGGTAGGATCTTTATGATGCAGAAAATTCCCTCATTGGTGTTTTTGTTGGTATTAATTTTTGGCATACACCTAAATACATTATTAATTATTACTTATTTCTTTACTTCTATTTATTTTTTCTTCACATGCAATTATATTTCCCTTCTGCTATTTTCTTACGCATTTGTTTGGATAGTTCCATTTCCCAATTATAACTAATTTGTGGAATTGCTTGGATAAAGGAGTAATTGTAAACTTATGGTTGTAATTGTATTAAATAACCTTGGTCATTAATTGAGCTTCTATAAGTTCTCGAGAAGGGGAATAAGAGAAGAAAATTTAATTCGATGAAATATTAAAGGGTGGCTATGAGATGGAAGAAAGAAACATATTCTATATAATCCTATATAGATCTAAACATCCTAGAGTTATAGATGTAGCCAGAAGTTCAAAATATGCAAGTGGTAAAAGGTCTGCTCATAGAGGTGAAGAATGCACTCTTTCAAGCTATGGTTGGAGGAATCATTAGAAAATAGGTTTGGTCATTAGATTTTGTTTTATGTTAGCTCTAACAAAAGTTGGTAGCAAGTGAACTTCCCAGTGTGAGGGTGGACCCTACACAAAAATATGCTCACCATTTGATTTTCTACATCAATCAGTTGAAGCCTTATAGGATTGAAAAAGGTGACCCTAACATAGTTTCACAATCCATAGCCCCTACGATGATCGCAAATAGATGAAAGATTGAAGTGGAAAAGATACTTGCACACAATACTACACAATTCAGCAAGAACCCAAAATAGGATTACTTTCTCAACTAGAAGGATAGACTTGACGAGGATAACAATTGGGGGAAAACAAAGAATTATGGTAGTATGAATATAAGATCTGAGAGTTAGAGAAGGAGAAACTTGGAGAATAAGTTTGCTGATGGAATATGAAGGACTCCACCTATGAAAAACAATATATACACTATAAGTCATTCATGGAGGGTCATCAAGGAATATCACACATTCATAGTGATAGATGTAGTTTGTAAAATAGATAATGAAGTGACGAACCATTCATGTTTCCTTTTATATAACTTGGAATTTCCTCGGTTTCATGATATGGATCTACAGACCTAATGTATTTGAGCACTATCTTAGTCGATAAACATTGTGTTTAATGGGCTTGATTTAGTGCATTCAGATGCACTCATAGGAATTCTTTTGACGTATGCACTTGCGATGGGTATACTTGTGGGAATGCATGTGATGGATGTGCCCATGTGCTTGTGGGCACATGAAAACTAGGAATACATATGATGCATGTTGTAATGTTTCGTATGATGCATTGTGCTGGCTAAGTGTTATAATATTTCCTAAATAAAATTATTGTTGGGACGTTTTAAGGTGCATGGTTAGACATGCACCTATTGTTCGATAACTTGGTTAAGTAGAACTATAGTTGCACATTTGACATATTGTAGGATGGGGTGGAGTTATGGGTAGAATATAGGAAAAGAGGCTTAGCTTGGGTGGAGTTTGGAATAGTTGATCAAATTCATGTGAGATGGTATCAAAATAGATAGAAAAGTGAATCATTTTCCTTCTACCCTCCTCCCATATATGCCAATATCTATTACCCATTCCTCCCCTCGACCTTCATGAAACTTAGTTGAAAAAACTCATCTTCAACAACCACATAATTATAGTCATTTAGCACAAATCATACATCTCAGTTCCTCATTAGCTATTGTAATTATAAATTTCACACACCAATTGTTGTGGTACATACATTGAAAATGAAGTTGTAATAAGATTGAAAGATACCACAAATTGTTATGGTATTGGATTTGAAAATATTTCCATTTTTTTTTATAAATTTAAATGGTGTCGATGGTTTTTTAATAGCATGGAAGTGGTACTTGTCATAAAATATCCATCCAATCCAAGGACTATGCTAAGCTTTTGAAGCCTCTAGCCCGTTGGTTATTCAACGGTTATTAAGAGGTTCGTCAAATTCAAGTGTGTAGTTGGGCGTCGCATATTCGACATCTATGAAGGAGTAGGTGTCGATCATCCGACTGGTATGGAGTGCCATTTAACATTGTAGTTGTCGGTTATCTGACGGAATGTGTCGTCAGATGTCCATCAAATTCAGTGACCCTACTAAGCTTCTGATGCCTACGGTCCGTTGCATATTCGATAGATATGAAGGAGTGGTGGTCGATAGTCCGACAGGTGTCGAGTTCCATTGGATGTTGGTTTTTTTGTTAGAGCTGATTTTACCCTACATGGTTGATCACATATTTATGGCCTTCCCTATCTCTCTGCAGACTCTTTAGACCCCATGGACTTATATTATACTTTGATGTTCTAAGATCATCCCTAAAAAACACCTATTTATTTCTATACGCGACTTATAAACCCATACTCATGTGTACACGCGACTTTTGACCTCAAACCCACGTACATCGATATTTTTTCCTATGCTTGTGAGATTTCTATCAAGAGATGGAGGATTGAGGTGGTGGAGGCCCAGGTGGAGGACTCGGTTTCTTTGGTTCCTAGACGTGCCGACAGAGGTTGTCACTATTGTAATCTCTGATTTTGTTAATAGAAATATCTTTTCCTATCCAATTATGTGCATTTGAATATGAATATTGAATCCATGGATGTATTTAATTGCTTATACATTGTTGAATATATATGCTAGAGTATGTCTAACACATTATTATAGAGCATGCTTGTCTTGGTTGCTGTTGTTGAGATAAAATTGCTAATGCAAGCATGAATTGGAAAATCTCAATGGGGATCGACTTCAACCTTCCAGAACAAGGTACAATTCAGTATCCTTTAGTGTTAGATGTTTGGTTTGTCTTTCATATTGGGAGAGATTGTTTTCTAGTGTCAAAGCTATTTGCTGTGCTACACCCCAAGCCATAGGAAGTTTCTCTCCATAACAGAATTGGCAACACCATTGGGGAGGTTCCTAGTTGTATCTCTTTGGGATTTTTGGTATTCAATGTACTTTAATTTCTCTTGATTTCTCTATTTCTGTGACGGGTCTGGGGGCATGTTTTCCCAGTAGGCTCCTAAAGAAGTAATTTGATCTTGGCTTGTCTATTTGTCCTATTTTTCTACCTTTTTCTTCCTGTATACGGGTTTTGTATTCACAGTCATGTATACACATGGGTTTTCCCTGAACATACTCATATGTACATTGGTTTACTGATAAAATTCACGTATGCCTCGATTTTGAGCCTTAGTTGGAGGATTAAGTGTTGCTTGGTGAGGTTTGATGATTGTTGATTCTTCTTGGATGCTTCTGGTGTCTGTATACACTCCCTTTTTCTGACGAGAGCCTTTTTTAAGTTTAGTTTTTAATATTTGTTCTTGTCATTCATTTATTCATTTTTTGTTTTGGGATTAGTGCATTAGGTCTCTTTTACCTTGGTGCCTTGCTTGGCTACTATTTGCAAGTGGTTGGAGGGTCTGAGGGTTGTAGAGTCATTTATTGCTTTCATATCTCATTTATTTTCAAAAAATACAAAAACATTTTTTCTTTTACGTACTTATGCATGTCTTGCATTTTTCATTGGCATGGTACTTGAATTAGGTTTGCTTGTTGGATAATAGTCAGATTTTCATCTAGGAATGATTGCACTTACATTTGAAGGACAAATCTTGCATCTCATGTAGTGGCATACCCTATTTTACATTCTACACATTGCACTTGGCATTGCTTGTTAGGTGTGCATATTTAATTCATTGTTGAGTCATAACTTCATTAGTTGCATGACTATTTCCCTTTTAGTAATCACAACAAATTAAAGTCAACGCTTAATAAAATGAATTACATTCTTTTATTTTATAGGATCCATCAACAAGATTAGGTTTTAGGGTCTTGGAATAGTTCATTGCGAGTTAATTCTCCAATACCACTAAACAAAACAAGTAGGTGTCTGTCTAGGTGAGACTGTGAAACCCTTGGTATAATTAGTGTCTCTCAGGATGCTCCTCTTCCACGGGAGTTAAGCATGAGGCAGTGCATGCAATTGTGATTGAGATGACCCCTAGTTACTTTCTATGAGAACTAGAGATATTTCCAGGATTGTATTTGTATCTAAGGGCCTTTGAGGTAGGGCCGGTGCACCCTTGGGGTATCGGTTTCTGGTTTCAGGCTTCGGGCTTTGCTACCTTGCCCATACGGTCGATCCTTCCTGTGACTATCTGCTTGAGCATTGGTTATATTGAGGTGACCTTAATTGCCTTACCTAGATATCGAGGGGGCATTTGCATAGGTTATTCAACAGGTGTCCTGGCTAGGTAGAGATTAGACAACATAGTTTCTATATGCGTTGAAGCCGAGGGGCACTATAATTGGTTACAAACCACTGCCTCTTTTGTATGGGAGTCTTAAGCCTCTCCTAGGAGAGGCATACCTACTTCATTTGGGAGCTCATATATCCCACCCTTGGTTTGCTTGTGTTTTGGATTTATATTTTCTTAGGTGTATGCTCTGTGCATGCTAGATTTCTTAGGGTTGTGTAGCTAGATCAAGTCTTTTATTTTTCTTGAGTCATTGTGAATCTGGGTGTGACACCTCATTGTTCTCATCATTTGGAAGGACTTCTACCTTCTACATATCCTCCTCCTTTGGGAGAGAGAATCAGACAGTCCAGATGGACTCATTATCACTTTGATTCACACACCATGGGTGAAAATGAGCCTGAGATCCTGGAGATCCCCTATATACCTCATCTTGTATGGGAGGATGAACCTGCAAGCAAATATGGGACTCCAGTAGGGTCTGGTCATCATTCTACTGAACCATCACATCAATATCTTTCACGGTTCATAGATTTCATGCACCCTAATCATTGGTATTTCCTTCTAGGTGATGAGACTCACCATGCATCCACTAGAACTAGCACTATTAGGTATGGCATGCCTGATCTTCTTGAGACCAGTTTGGCACCCAATGTTGGCTCGGGTGTTTACCCTAGTGCTGCACCTTGGGGCACTTCCATTCCTTTCCAGGCGGAGAGGTTTGGTAGCACTAGTCACATTACACCTTCCATCCCTATGGTAGAAGTTTCTTCACACACACATCCTAGGCATATCACTAGTGTTCCCGTTTGGGGACCAGAACCTAGACATGTGAATATTGGGGGCACAAGTTATATTCCTTCACATATTCCATCATGTTCAACACCAATCCCTGTTGGTTTTTGAACTGGGCAGACACGGGTTTACTTTACTGTACCAACAAAACCCCTAGCTCACTGTCCCTTTTGGTGATAGACCGCAGAGCAGTCTGAAGTCTCACTCGAAGTGATCTTGGATGGGTCGAATGAAGACTCAGATGTCTTCAACCGGGTTCTGTAGCATCTTATTGGTTCACGACTCTTCTTTTCCAGCAGGATCTCTCTGCGAAAGCGATCCCTCCTTCTAGCTGGCGCTGGTAGGAAGCGGACTCTTATCGCATCGCAACTTATATGGCGATGCACAACTTACTCTTCTGCTCAGCTCCTTCCCTGTGATATCTCACACCACAGCTCCCTAGATGATGGGATATTGCCTTTCTATTCTGTAATATATCCTATAATGAGGCTCAATATGCGTAACAACTCTCAAGGTCCTGCGACCTCCTTCCTTAGTCTACTAACTCTGTTAACCTTAACAAGAGTGTTAAACCACTTCACTTAGACCTCTACAGTTTAACACGTTAACATCAACTATGTTGAAATCACAGAACTCATATACTGGAGTCACTTAACATTGTAACTGTCAAACTGTTATGAATCTAAGCACTGATAAACTCATATACAGGCTACTTGATACCTTCAACTTGCGTTTAACCCTCTATGTGTTATAAACTGAAGCATAACATACATACGTCCATCAACTGATAAGAAACATTCATGTAACAGATAACAGATAACACATAAGTAAAGCACAAACACATGAAATAGTCGCACAACACACGGATTTTATGTGGTTCAACTCCAGGGGGGAAGCTAAATCCATGGGAACTGGTTTTTATATTATATATTGAGATAGTAAACGCAGTTCCGCTACAACTTGATATGTAGCCTTGAGATCTTCTGGGAAACTCCATAGACACAACCGGGTGCCCTTCTCTCTTAGATATCTTCTCTTATATTTCCTTCTCTTGCAATATACTCTTCCTCTCTCTCTCTCCTTCTCTCAATCCCTGTGGATTGTTACATACATGCTCAAGGAGCCAGCTACTAGTTACAGTAAGATAATACAGATGGATTAACAGGACTAGAGCTTGAATCTTACAATACTGAGACTCTAGAGACACTTGGCTAGCTAAATGACTCAGTGGCTACCCCACGTCTAACTGTCTAAGCAGCTAGCCAATTGTCTAACCTTTTACATTACAAAATACATGCTTATATAAGCAGCCTGAAGGTCTCACCATTACAAAACTGTGGGCCTTTCCCAACAGTAACCCAAAAACCCTAACTATGACAGTCGACGCATCTGTACTGTGGGTTGCCGCTTACCGTCACACTAGAGCTTTTTGCAGTCTTCCACGCTTCCCGATGCTGATCATGGGTATGGGTGCTGCTTCCTACTGTCCTTTGTCTTCAATACCTCAGCTCGTTGCTACTTTTCTCTTTATGAGGGTAGCTGAGCCCTCCTGTCTTCGTCGCTGCCTCAAGTGCAGTGGTTGAGCTCTCTCTTCTCGGCCACTCAGGTACTGTCTTCTTTGACTTCCCTGTCCCAATGTGGCAGCTTTTCCTGTAGCTGCGGGAAGCTACTCCAACAATCCCCTAACAATTACTTGTGGCTCTTCCTTGAGCCACTAACAGCTGGATTCTCCTGATGTAGCTTCTCCTTGGCTTCCTGCGAAGTCCTTGCGAATCTCTCTCGAAGTCCTACCACTTCGTTGTTCATAGCTTCGACACACTCTTGTGCTGTTTCAAGCATATCTTGACTAATGCTGGAGTATTTTGTATCATCCATTTCATAGGTCTCTCTTACCTTTCCTTCCCTTATTGTCATGTTCTCGGTCTCGTCGC
Organism: Pseudotsuga menziesii; assembly: GCA_001517045.1. Taxonomy (NCBI): domain Eukaryota; kingdom Viridiplantae; phylum Streptophyta; class Pinopsida; order Pinales; family Pinaceae; genus Pseudotsuga; species Pseudotsuga menziesii. Next base: position 597,992 of record LPNX010948239.1, read on the forward strand.
TTGCAAGACCTGCCATCCATTTTTTTTTTCTACCATAAGGATTCAAATCCCTAGTATCATGAGAACTCCTCTCTAGCTGGGTTAGAATTCGCATCCCAAAGAAAATATAAATCTATATCTTCTATCCTTCTTAAATATTTCACTCGGTCTGGATCCTTTCATATGAAAACTATACAAACCATGAATTCCATTCTGAGAACAAGCCTTTGTTTGCATTCTGAAGTTTTGCTTGTTGGTTTGTTTTCCCCTTTCACTTTTCTCCTCAGCAAATCGCTCCAGGTTTTCATGCTGCCTATGATATTCATATTTTCGTTTCTTTGCCTCTGCAATATCTTGTTCTTCTCTTAGGTGATGAGATAGGTCAGCTTCCTTCTCCCGTTGCCTTCTTTTTCTCATTTTACTTTCTTCCTGGCTGTAGATTTCTTCTCATCATTCTTCTGCTATGTTTTCTTATCTTCAATGATCTTCTCATCTTTCTGCTTCTCTACAGCAAAGAATTTGATGACATATTCTACATCCTGTGCTTGACTCCTCATCCTTGGCGGCTATCTGACCTATGATGTACCTAATTTCACAACCTTGGGCGGCGTTGTCATAGCGGACACAAGGTCACCACACTGGAATCTTTGCACAATGTCCTCTAAAGGCTCCGTCTCGGACAGAAACCACTCGGTGCAGTACTCTGGACTGGCAATGGCTGGGAAATTGGGAAAAACTAGCACTTTGTAACTGAAGTATCTTTGCACAGGACAACTCTCCAAATTTCTCTATAGCTCTTAGAAATTGCAAAAGTAACCTTTCTATATGAATGATCTTTGAATTTATAACGAAAGTGATAATCTATGAAGCAACGGTCATCTAGGCTAGACCCATCGGCGGTATTAATTGCATGGACAAGACAATATCCGTCGTTTTGATCCTCATTAATTTCTGAAATCCAATCAAATTTCCCTTGAGACTTGTGTATAGGCACCGGTATCGACCAAGATTTAGCAAATCTAGAAAAATCATTATACTGTTGCCAAATCTAAGGTAACGTATACCGGTCATTTCTATATTAACTGCCTATCAGAGGGTGAAGTGACTGGCCCTCTATCTCTTTTCAAACTTGTCTACATGGCATGGGGAGCATCGCATTGCTGCGATGTCACACCGCATTGTTCTGAACCAACATGCTGGCATAAAACTCGGTAACGTTCAAAACTTGCGCAACATAACCTTTTTTTTTAATTTTTTAATTTTTAACCTCCACAAGAATCCTATGAATTGCGCAAAATAAACTTTCCCCATGCGATTCCTTATACTTAGAATACTTAGAACTCTTTACCTTCTGGTGTAGACTAATTACCGGTGCGATGCCTTCTTTCAACTACACTGGGCATCTGCACACTCAAAGCTGTCTAGGTTAGGGTGGAGAGGTGGAGTGGCTATCACTATAGAGCTTAAGCCTACTACCATTAATTAATGTAGGAAGAAGATCCCCATTCAGTTTGCTGAGCTGAACGACACCTCCTTCTGTAACATATTGAATCTGATATGGCCCCAACCAATGCATCTTTAACTTCCCTAGAAACTTAACAAACTTACTATCATATAGGAGCACTAGGTCTCCTATTTGAAAACTCTTGCTCTTGATGTGCCTGTCATGCCAAGCTTTTTCTCATGCCTTATGTACTTTCTGATGGAATCTTGCGATGAATCTGTCTTCCTCTAAGGCAAGAAGTTGTGCTAGCCTTTCATTCATGGTGTCTGTATCAGCTAGCTCAGTAATTTGAGAAACTCTTAGACTGGGAATAATATATTCCATAGGCATAACAGCCTCTTGTCCATACACCAAGTTGAAAGGTGTGTGTCCTATGAGTTTCTTGCATGTAGTCCTATAAGCCCATAATACAGCATTAACCCTGAGGTCCCAATCATTTCTTTGGCTGTCACATATCTTAGTAAGAGCATTTTCTAGAATCTTGTTAAAGGCCTTCACCGTACCATTAGCTTGAGGATGGTAGGGAGTGCTCTTATGGTGCTGGATCTGAAATTCCTCTGTCAAGGCCTCAATAGTGCAGTTCAAAAAATGTGTGCCTCGATGACTCATCAAAATTACTAGACATCCAAATCTAGTTATGATGTTTTCAAAAATGAACTGTGCAGCTGTAGCAGCATCACAATTCCTTACTGCTTTAGCCTCTGCCCACCTGGTGAGGTATTCTATTCTTGTGATGATGTATCTTGCACCAGTTCATTTCCCTGGTGGGTTGATAGGACCCACAAAATCTATATCCCACTTGTCAAATGCCCACAGCGAATCTGTGGTTGCAGCGGAATTTTATCTCTCCGCGAAGGTTTTCTTACCCTCTGGCAGATATCACAGCATCTGTAAAACTCCTTAGTGTCTTTATGAAAAGTAGGCCACCATAACCCTACCGTTAGGATTTTCTGAGCAGTTGGTACCTAAGTGTGCTTCTCTGATAATGGTCTCTTTCTCGTGCGGCATCATGCATCTGCACAGGACTTCATCTGGACCTAACTTATATAGATGTCTTGCGATCAAAGTGAAGTCTGCTGCTTTCACAACTAACTATTTCTTTTACTACTTAGTAAAGTCAACTGGTGCCCATCCTGTAGTGAGAAAGTGAATAATATCCTCATAGTACTCATCCGTGATCTGGATAGAAAATAATTGTGCATCTACAGATTATCCTCTAAATTACTTGGTTCTTTTCCTGAATCTATTCATGATAGATGATCAGGTATGACATTTAATCTTCCTGGTCTTACAATGATTTCAAAATCATACTCATGAAATAAGAATAACCATCTGCAGATCCTTCCTCCTAATACTGGTTTATTGACCAAATACTTTAAAGAAGAATGGTCAGTAAACATCTTGAATGGGGCACCCAATAGGTAGTGCCTGAAATTTTGTAGAGCATACACCATAGCTAATCCTTCACATTCTGTAGTGGTGTATTTCTTTTCTATTGTAGATAGCTTTCTTTTGGAGTATGCGATAGGGTGATCAATACCTCCTTCTCTTGGCTGTGTTAAGACAATTCTCATTGCAATGCCAGATGCATCCACATGGACATGAAATGGCTTGTTCCAATATGCGAATACTAAGATGGGTGCTATAACCATATTCTCTTTAAGTGTGTCTAAACGTTTCTGGCATTCCTCATTCCATAGGAATTTCATGTCTTTCTTTAACAACTTTTCCATAGGTGCTGTGACCTTTGCATAAGCTTTGATGAATTTTCTATAGTACCCGGTATGATCGAGCACTGTTCTCAATTGCTTGACTAATTTGGGTGCTGGGAGATGTACAATGATGGCAATCTTTGCAGGATCTACCATCAAGCCTTGTCTGCAAACAATATGACCCAACAAAATACCAAATGGTGCACAAAATATACATTTCTTCAAGTTAAGAGAAATATGATATTGCCTACGTTTCTCTAACATGAGCCTTAAATCTCCTATATGCTTGTCGATTAATCCAAATACAATCCAATCATCAAAATAGAATTCTAAGAATTTATGGATGTATTCCTTGAACACAGCAACTACTACTCTAGAAAAGATATATGGTACATTTTTAAGACCAAAGGGCATTACCGTATACTAGAATGAGCCCCATTCTTTTGCAAAGGTGGTCTTATGTCAATCCTCTGGATGGATTTTGATCTGGTGATAGCTTGAAAAGCCATCAGTGAAGGAGTAGACCTCCTATCCTCCCACATTATCTAAAACTTCATCAGTAAAGGGTGTTAGAAATGGGTCATGAAGTGATGCAACGTTGAGTTTGCACAAATTGACACAAATCCTGATGTCTCCTTTAGTTTTCTTTTCCTACAAAACCATGGGACTAACCCATTTGCTTTCTTCTACTGGCTCAATGATGCCTGCTGCTAGCATCTTATTGATCACATCCTTAAATTTTTCTTTATAGCGGTGATTCAATCTGTATGGACACTGCTTAACTGGCCTAGAATCCTCTTTCAATGGTATGCGCATGACTCCCAAATCTCCTACTATTCCCTTCATCTCTGTGAACTTAGTGGGAAATAGGTCTTGATAGTCATGTAAGAGATCTGCAATGTGTCCTACTATTTCATCATCCCAATAGTCTCCAATAGAGGCAGAATTTGGTTTTGTTTCGGTGCCAATATTGATCTTTTTAATCTTGATAGGGTCTGTGATAGCTGGAATCTCGAGTTTTGGTCCATCAACATCGTGAGTCCCTTCTGACTCTGGAATGTTGATACTGTGAGGATTCTCATCCTCATCGCCTGACTCTACTGCGAAGTTGTAACACTCAAGCGCATCTTCTAACTGGATATCCCAATCAGACTGAACATACACTGATTGGGTACAGTCATTAAATATCTTGGTTTTTATAACACCTAGGGCCTGATCAATGCTTGGATACTCAGATTCAAAAGTGAAAGTGAGTAGAAAGTTGTCTATCATAAGTGGCCATGTGATAGTTCCTTTGCGCAACTCTGTCTCAGTGTACCAGTTCCTTGGCATTGTGTCTAAAGTGTGAATGAATAAGTGAACCCATTCATCCTTTGGAATTTCTGACCAACTCTGTTCACAAATCTGAATATGTGACCCGGGGTCACTTTCTCCTGTGTATTTTTGTTGTAAGGGTTCCTTGTCATTAGAGAGCCTGATCGCCATCAATATCTTAAAATCATCCCATGATGTGATATGTTCTTTATATGCATGCCACCATCTTACAGGTGTGGCTTTTACTGCAAGGTCAATAGTTGTCATCCTCTGCTCCTGAGGAATTTCCTGCTCAAACTGCTGTAAAAAGTCATTGACATGTGTTAAGCCATGAAACGACAGAATATCAATAATCTCTGCACCAATCCATCGCAGTGACTTAGTCATAAACACACATCTACGAGCTGAGACTTTCTAAAGTCTGTTCTACCAGTTCTCTAGACCAACATTCGAGTCTGATGCGCATGAGCTGTCGCATTGCCAACTAATGTTTCCTTCTTTGGTCAGATTGATGTAATCACTCTGATTAGCTGTCATCTGATAGAGGCTCTCCATATTATGCACCTCCTCCTCTGCTCGGATAGGTTCAATATAGCGAGGACCCTGAAAAGGATCCAACGGTGTGATGACCTGGATCTGTGCATCCTCAAAGGTCATTTGTCATTTATTTAAGTCGATAAAAACCATGTTATCGATTTCCCAATCAATACCTAGTAGAGATGGATATGGTCTACTGTCGCCAATGATTTCTATAACTTCAAAATTAGCAAAGCTGCGAACTCTGTCAATATCAACTGGCACCTGTGGTAATCGACCCAGTGGTGATACCCTTTGTTGATTGGCTAAGCACAGATGGATAGGCAATCTGGCTAACTTAGGGTTACCCATCTGTTCCCATGTCTGCTTAGTTAGAACATTTACCTCTGATCCTAAATCTAGGATTACCTCGTCCATTTCAAATTCTCCAACTTGTGCTGTGAGTCTCCTCTCTCTTCCTATTCTTGTATGTCCCATAATATTATGAATAGCACATTGCGCACTGCTTACGGAAGAAGATGGCTGACACTAATCTATGATGCGCTGAAGCTCTTCGATAGCTTTCTCATTTCTAATGAGTTTCAAGCAACTCCGTAGGAAGGATTGTACACTTCCTGTCGACTCATCCTCTTCGCACCTTCCTGATGTGGTAGCCTGCGATATCTGCACAGGACTAACGCCACAAGGTTCTTGCTGTGGTATGCCCCTGCACGGCAGTACCTGCGATCCTGATGGTGTAGGGTCAGTAAATAAATTTTTTGCTTGCCAAAACGTTTCTTTGTTCTTCTATAGGTCAAGTGGTGTTGATTTATTAGTTGCTTTGTGCACCCACTCCAGACCTGTGTTCTTTGCATCATCCTGCGATGTTCTACTAGTAGAAGCACCACTGCGAGTCACTATATTCACTCTAGGTTCTATTTCTTTCTGCTCAGCATCAATAATTGGGATGTTCTGGTGTACTGTTGGCTTAGGTTCCCTAATCTTGGCTATCAATATCAGACACTCTTCTATAATATGCTCATAGGACTTGCAATACTTACATGTCGTACTAGGGTTCTGACAGTCCCTAGCATAATGTCCTATAATTCCACAATTGTAACAAGTAATAGGTCCATGGCCACAACCAAATCCTTCTCCATGGCCAAAGCCTCCTCCACGGCCTCGTCCTCTGAATCCTCCTCCATGACCAACATGAGCCTCTTCATGTTGTGGTCATGCTGCTGGAACTGGTGTTTCCAAATGGACTCTGTATACGTCATGTTTTCTTTCTATCATAGGATCATAAGCTTGGCAATTATGTTCATCATGAACTACTAACTTACAGAAGTTACAATATAAGTTCTTAGGGGTTTGTACATACTTCTGAAGTAAAGGGCATTCTGGTGGTCGATGTCCTCTTGTTCTGCAGAGTTCACACCATGGCCCTTGAGTCTGTAATAAGGGGTTAGGATCCCCACTTGCTAAATACTCTACAAATACTGGGCAATTATCCGTATTATGGCCCTGTCCTTTACACTTTATACACCATAGTTCTTGTGCAATCTCTTTTCCTTTCTTAATATCATGCATCTGTGACGTGAGATTGTCTAACTGGTTCTGTAAGCTTGTCATTCCTGTACTGGTCTCAGCTAGAGGTGAAGCCTCTAGTTTAATTTCCATCTCCAAAGTTTCATCCTATGTACAGAGTCTCTGTTGCATTAATGGAAGTCTGATGTGAGGAAGCAGTGCTGCGATGAACCCTTCCTTATGATGCTTCGGCGCAAACTCAAAGCTAACCTGGTCTATAAGAGCTTTGAATTTCTGATCAAAGTCCCATACTGATTCTGTAGGTAAATTTTTAATGTCTTTAAGCTCTGTGATACACTGTGACTTAGACTTAGGTTTCTTAAATTCTTTAATCATTGTGGTCTTGACCTGTGCAAGCGTTCTGGTTGGTGCTGTTGTATACTTCATATACCATGCTAAAGATCTGTCTCTAAGTGTAGTGACCAACTAGACAAGTTTAATATTATCATCTTGGATCCCTTTAATGGTCCATACGGCTTCACATAGGAACCAATGCTGTTCTGGGTCTTTTGCCCCTGTACCTTTGAAGGTAGGTAACTTCATGTCATCCCCCATTCTGTTTCTACGTGGTGGATGCTGATTTGCTGTATTACTACCACTCGATGGTGTAGGTGTAGGTGATGTAGCGGTAGTATGTACTGTATGTGAATTACTAGATGTAGTTCCTACGAGATTACTCTGAGTCCCGGTTGTTTTCTGTGGGGTATAAGGGTGGTAAGGGATACCTCCTACTAGTCTCTCTGTATTACTATGACTTTTTTCTCTAGTGCTGTCTGAACTGTTTTCAAAGAGAGAATATCTGAAATCTACTTTATATTTCTTACCACTACGTGTACATCCAATTTCATCAAAATCACTCTCAAACTCTTGTGACATTACACTGACTTAGCTTATTCATCTGAGAATAAATCCATTACTCCTTTTTCATGTAATAACATCTTAATGAACAAGTTTAATGAGCTTAGGTACTTACTGTGATATCCTTTGAAGAAGTACCTCTCTACTTCGCTGAAGCTCTTTCTTTGATTTACTGCGAACTCTGTAATGAAGCCTTCCAGCAAACTCGCAAGCCAGAAGTCTACTGCTCGTGAAATGGGATTATCTATACTCTTCACGGTCTGAATCAGCTCCAGTGTCTAGACAATGTTCCTTTTCTTCTTGAATATGTTCTTATCAGTCAACTTTGATAACCAGTCGTACAACTCATTTTCATAGGTCACAAAAAATATCTCATGCAGGTCTGTGAAGATATGCTTTTGTAACCAGTCCTCTGTACTCAGTCTAGGACTCTTGTTTTCTGTCGCAGTGAATTATTTTTCCTTAGACCCAACCCACTGGTTGAGTTCTTCTTTAGTAGGATGCCAACAGAACATTAGCTCGTCAATGTTTTCAAAGCCAGCAACGGAACCATTTGTTGGTTTTTGAACTGGGTAGACCCAGGTTTACTTTACTATACCAACAAAACCCCTAGCTCACTGGCCCTTTTGGTGAAAGACTGCAGAGTAGCCTGAAGTCTCACTCGATGTGATCTTGGATGGGTTGGCTGAAGACTTAGGTTTATTCAACCGGGTTCTATAGCGTCCTATTGGTTCATGACTCTTCTTCGCCAGCAAGATCTCTCTGCGAAAGTGATCCCTCCTTCTAGCTGGCTCTGGTAGGAAGCAGACTCTTATCGCATCACATCTTCTATGGTGATGCGCAACTTACTCTTTTGCTCAGCTCCTTCCCTGTGATATCTCACACCAAAGCTCCCCAGATGATGCAATATCGCCTTTCTATTCTGTAATATATCCGATAATGAGGCTCAATATGCGTAACAGCTCTCAAGGTCCTGCGACCTCCTTCCTGGGTCTACTAACTATGTTAACCTTCACAAGAGTGTTAAACCACTTCACTTAGACCTCTACAGTTTAACACGCTAATATCAACTACGCTGAACTCACGGAACACATATGCCAAAGTCACTTAACACTGTAACTGTCAAACTGTTATGAATCTAAGCACTGATAAACTCATATACAGGCTACTTGATACCTTCAACTCGCGTTTAACCCTCCATGTGCTATAAACTGAAGCATAACATAAATACGTCCATCAACTGATAAGCAACATTCATGTAACAGATAATAGATAACACATAAGTAAAGCACAAAAACATGAAATAGTCGCACAACACACGGATTTTATGTGGTTCACCTCCAGGGGGGAAGCTATGTCCACGAGAACTGGTTTTTATATTATATCTTGAGAGAGTAAACACAGTTCCATTGCAACCTAATATGCAACCTTGAGATCTTCTGGGAAACTCTGTGCACACAACCGGGAGCCCTTCTCTCTTAGATCTCTTCTCTTATATTGCCTTCTCTTACAATATACTCTTCCTCTCTCTCTCTCCTTCTCTCAATCCCTGCATATTGTTCAATCTCTGCAGATTGTTACACACATGCTCAAGGATCCAGCTATTGGTTATAGTAAGATAATACAGATGGATTAATAGGACCAAAGCTCGACTCTTACAATACTGAGACTCTAGAGACACTTGGCTAGCTAAATGACTCAGTGGCTACCCCACGTCTAACTGTCTAAGAAGCTACCCAATTGTCTAGCCTTTTACATTACAAAATACATGCTTATATAGGCGGCCCAAAGGTATCGCCATTACAAAACTGTGGGCCTTTCCCAACAGTAACCCAAAAACCCTAACTGTGACAGTCGGTGCATATGTACTATGGGCTGTCGCTTACCATCACACCACAACTTTCTGCAGTCTTTCATGCTTCCCAGTGCTGATCGTGGGTATGGGCACCACTTCCTACTGTCCTTTTTCTTGAATACCTCAGCTCGTTGCTCCTTTTCTCTTTATGAGGGTAGCTGAGCCCTCCTGTCTTTACCATTGCCTTAAGTGCAGTGGTTGAGCTCTCTCTTCTCGGCCGCTCAGGCACTGTCTTCTTTGATCTCCTTGTCCCGATGTGGTAGATTTTCCTGTAGCCGCAGGACCCTGCTCCAATAATCCCTTCAAATTATTTTCTGACGACACATCCTCCTGCTAACTCTAGTGTGCCCTCAGGCTAGAGTTCTGCTATTAGCCATGTCCATTCCACTTCTGCTCACACCGTAGTGTCACAAGGCTATGTCCCTCCTTATGTGTCAGTAGGACATGTATCTTCCTATGGACCATCGTATGGACCTTCCCGTGGACCATCTCATGGTCCATATTATGGAACCTCTTATGGAATTTCTTACGTACAATCCTACACACCTTATGGATCCAGGTATCAACCCATGTATCAATCTCCTATTTATGGATTTGTAGCACCCCAGTCTCACGTTAATCCAAATTACAATGCTTCCATGCAACCCTTTATGGGTCAAATGGGAGGAGCTTACTATCCCACTATCCAAGGTCATGGTGTATATAGCAATCAACCTTATGCAAACCAATCCTATCAAGGAGCGTGGAACCAACTGACTCAACCTAGGCTCCCTTTCCTTGCGACTTTGAATCTACCTAATTTGTCAAAATTGACAAAAGATCATGTATCTCATGACCTGGTATGGCTGGAAGTCCCTACCAAACTTCCTTCATACATTCCAAAAATTCGAAGGAAACTCGGGTGAAGATTCTGGTGAGCACGTCACGACCTTCCATCTTTGGTTCTCTTCGAACTCCTTGACCAAACTATTTTTAGGGCCCAACAATTGGACTTGATTTATGCTTAGTCTAGGCTCCTTTATGAGATCATACCTAATTCTCCACGATCCAATTTTGACCCCAAGTTTAAACCTGCGCCACATGTCGATGGTATTGTTGGCTCTGCAAGTACCAAACCTATGGACTCGGTTATGAAATAAGTGAGCCAGTTATCACTTAACCAGCCTATGTTGGGACAATCTATGACTTCGTCTCATCCTATCCAATTCGTGGATGTACTTTTAGTGCAATCCTCGAACCCGAAAGGTAACAATCAACCTGGAAGGAATAAAAAGAAAGGAAAAAATAATCAAAAGGGTGGGAATAGGAATGATAATGATAACAATGACAAGAATATGAATAATGCTGGGGGAGAAAAGAAGCCTAAGAGGAAGGTAAAATTTCCTTGCAAGTTGTGTAAGGATGACCACCTCTCTCACTTGTTCCTTCTAATGGAATATGCCTCAAAGTTCATAGCACAGGGCCCAGTTGTGTTCACAAATCCTTTAACAAATAATCAAAATATGAACTCAAGGACCGTGGATCCTGGTTGTGCATCTAGTGGAACTCAAAACCCACCAAATTCCACTAGTGGCCATGGTTGCATTAACATGGTGAAAGCTATGAATGTTGTGAAGCATGCAAAAGACCATGGTACGTCATAACAAGACCTTGGGAAACAACCCGCTCCACCTGAGAGCTCTTTGAAAATACAAAATCCTACGGATAATTGTGAAGCTTTTCCTCGCATTCATAATGGATTCTTAAAGCACTCGGGGCACAATCCTAATGATCGAGCCACCCAGACCTATTCAATTGTTGAGGATTTGGGCCAGAATCCTTGTGCGATTTCCGGATTAGAAGTGCTTCAGACTTGTCCTCCGCAAAGGAAGGCCTTGTTGTATGCTCTTGGGGTGGGTGATGATAGCTCTCCTTCTATGATAAAATTTTAAAATAATGGAATCCATCCTCGCTTGCCTTAATATTTGTCTCTTCTGAGTCATGTAGAGTGTCTAAACCACACCATCAAATGCACTGTGATTGATGAAGGCGCTACTGCTTTTGTGATGTCTTTGGCATGTTGGAAGGGATTAGGTTCTCCCACATTGTCCAAATATGTGAATATGTTGACTGTATTTGATGGAATATCATTTCGGCCTCATGGTATACTTTCTTCCCTAGAGGTCCAATTGGGGGGGAATACTGTTGCGATTGAGGTTGAGGTGGTTGATGTGCCCCTCGACTACAATATTTTGCTGGGTAGGAACTGGATGTACAATATGAAATTTGTATCCTATTCCCTATTCTGATTGGTTTGTTTTCATTTGGATGGGATGATCGTTACTATTAATAAAAAAATTTCTAGAATTCGTGTTTAAAAGCATCATCAAGATCTTCTATCCCAATTATTGATTAGTCTTAGCCGACAACTGAGAATGTCAGTGTGGGCATGTATCCTTCTCTCATGGGAACCTTTATTTGTGCTATTCCCATCCTTATGATTGGGTATAGTCTTGGTAAGGCTTCAACCTCATTGAATTCGGTCTCATTTCATACCTCTCATATGGAGGATCCTTGGATTCTTCCTTCACCGAGTACTTCAAGTGATAATTCTATACTTGTCGAGATAGATGTGTCATTTCCTGCAACATTGGTTTTGTATCAAGATATTATTGATCATGTTGTAGAGCCTAGTCCTTCCTCTTCACAAATGGAGGAGGAGGACCCTTACGTACTGGCTTCCTGGGCGGTAGAGTCATCTCACTCTCAAGACTTCCTTGAGGATGTTTTTTGTTGGATGAAGCTATTCTTGAGGCTATGTCTGGGATAGAAAAACCTTGGGGAGAGTTGCACCATAGATCGTATTTCCTTCCTAATGTTGATTGGTTAGAGTGTGATGACTTTAGGGAGGTTCTAAGCGAGAAAGTTGGTAGGCCCATGGTCCCATTAAGCCCTCCTAGTCAGATTACTAAAGGGAACATGTATAACTTGTCACCAATGATACCTATCAATATTTCTCGTGTTCCTGGTAAGATTGAGAATGTGCACATTGGGGTGGATTTTTCACCTGATGAGATTAAAGAGTACACGGATATTTTTAAGGAATTTCATGATGTTTTTTATTGGTCATATGAAGAGATGCCAGGAATATACCCTCGCATTATCAAACATGAAATCAAAACCTATCCGGATGCCAAACTAGTTCGACTACATTTACATGCCATGAATCTTAGAAAAGCACCCACTGTTAAAGCAGAGATAGTTGGTAGGTCCATGGTCCTTCCTAATATTAATTGGTTAGAGTGTGATGACTTTAGGGAGGTTCTAAGCGAGAAAGTTGGTAGGCCCATGGTCCCATTAAGCCCTCCTAGTCAGATTGCTAAAGGGAACATGTATAACTTGTCACCAATGATACCTATCAATATTTCTCGTGTTCCTGGTAAGATTGAGAATGTGCACATTGGGGTGGATTTTTCACCTGATGAGATTAAAGAGTACACGGATATTTTTAAGGAATTTCATGATGTTTTT
>LPNX010948239.1:610884-632289 GCA_001517045.1 Pseudotsuga menziesii
TATTGGTCGTATGAAGAGATGCCAGGAATATACCCTCGCATTATCAAACATGAAATCAAAACCTATCCGGATGCCAAACCAGTTCGACTACAATTACATGCCATGAATCCTAGAAAAGCACCCACTGTTAAAGTAGAGATAGAGAAGCTTCTAAAATTTGGTTTCATCTATCTCGTTCCCTTGAAGGTGTGGGTTTCAAATCTCTCTCTGGTGGATAAGAAGCAGGGAACGATCTAAACATGCACTAATTTTTGTGATTTAAATCGAGCCTATCCAAAAGACAATTTCCCTACACCATTTACTGACCAAATATTGGATGAGTGTGCAGTAAGTTAGGTTTTCTCCTTTATGGATGGATTTTCTAGATATAATCAGATACAAATTAAACCTGAGGACCGACATAAGACCACATTTATTTGTCCTTCGAGAACTTTTGCATATCGGAATATGCCCTTCAGCCTTAAAAATGTTGGAGCTACGTTTGAACGGGCCATGACCTTTTCCTTTCATGATCTTAAAAATATTATTGAAGTGTATTTGGATGATCTAGCTGCTCACTCTCACTTGGGAGTGCATCATCCTTATCATTTGAGATTGGTTTTCGAAATATGCCATCATTATCGAATTCGGTTAAATCCTCATAAGTGCATCCTTTTTGTGAAGGTTGGTCCTTTACTAGGATTCATTGTGTATAAGGAGGGCATTAGATTCAATCCCTTGAAGGTTGTGGCAATACTTCAATTGTCTCCCCCGCGTAACATTTGACATCTTCAATGTTTACAAGGAACGATGAACTTCTTGCAAAGGTTCGTGGTCAATTTTGCCAATTTGACCAAAGGATTCATGCATTTATTGAAGAAAGACAGCTCTTTTAACTGGGATGAGTGAGCCCAGGAGTCTTTCGATGCTTTGAAGAAATCCTTGGCATCGACTCCCATGCTTATTCCACCAAATTATAGCCATGAATTCTTGATTGATGTGGCTACATCTCAAGAGATGATTTGTATGGTATTGTTTCAAGAGGATGAGGATATCAATGAGCATGTCATCTACTATCTTAGCTGAAACCTTATTGATGCAGAACTTCATTATACCCATGTTGAGAAGCTAGCTTTAGCCACCGTCCATGCGGTTCAGTGTTTGAGGCACTATATCCTCTATCACCAAACTTTGGTCTTAGCTCACATTAATCCATTTCAATTCATCCTCACCAAAAGGATGATTGGGGGAAAGTATAATAAATGGATTTTGATATTGCAAGATTTTGATCTCGAGTTTGTTTCAGCAAAGTTGAAGAAATCATTAATTTTTGCTGAGCTCATATCAGATTTTCCAAATTTGAATGAAGGGGAGGTTCATGAGGTTTCTCTTGTTGATGAGAATATCTTTCTCATCCCAACTGTGGACCCTTGGTATGGGGATATTATTTCTTATTTGCAAACATTGAAGGTTCCTTCTCACCTATCGCAAGATGAGCATCGATGACTATGTCACGTAGTGAAGAACAACCTCATAGTGGATGATACTTTGTACCTCTGTGGGGTTGATTCAATTTTACATCGTTACTTAAATCATGAGGAGGCCAAGGTCATGCTTAATGAATGCCATGGAGAGCTGTATGGTGGTCATTTATTTGGGCTTTCTATATCCCAAAAAATTCTGAGAGTGGGTTATTTTTGGCCACCCATCTTTAAAGATTGCATTAATGTGGTCAAAAGGTGCCACCCTTTCCGCGTTTTCATGGAATATGTGCTCACATCCTACCCCTTTGCTTACCATTATCACTGCTGGTCCATTTACCAAGTGACTATTGACTACTTCATATCCGACAGTGAAACAACCACACATTTTGTATTTAACTAGATTATCACCCAGTTTGGTATTCCGAGGGAGCTTGTCACTAACCATGGTAGGAAATTTCAGAACAAAATGATGGAAGAGTTGTCTTCAAAGTTAGGGTATAAGAAAGAGAATTCCTCTTGTTATTATCCTCAAGCGAATGGATAGGTTGATGCAGTGTACAAGTCACTTAAGTCCATTCTCCAACAAAACATCACACAAATCAAGAATAATTGGAATAGGTTGTATCCTACTTTTTGGTCCTACAGAACCACGGTCAAGACCGCCACCTATTTTTCTCCCTATTAGCTTGTGCATGGGGTGAAGTCAGTATTACCAGTTAAATGTGAAATCCCTTTTTTGAAGCTAGCTATGGAAATTTTACCAAAGACTTCCGCATTGGAAGAACATCCGGCCCACTTGGAGTAGCTTGATGAGTAGCGTCTAGATGCTATTGTGGCTCTTGAGGTTAACAAGAATCGTGTTAAGTTCCAGTACGATAAGTCTATCCATCCTAGGAGCTTTAGTGAAGGTGACTTGGTCCTTTTGTGAGATTAAGCTAAGGAACCCTTGGGGGCAGGAAATTTTAACCTGATGTGGCATGGTCCTTATGTGGTCAAACGCGTCTTAGAGAAAGGTTCCTATGAGCTGGTCGATTATGAAGGCACGTCCTTGGCAAAGCCTAGAAATGGGCTCTATCTTAAGAAATACTATGCATGATATTTAGCCAAGGCTGATTTTTTGTATATTATTGTACATTTTTCATAGCGTAGTTTGGTCTTTTTATGGTGATTGAGTTTGTTGATTAGCTTTCATTTTTTATGGTAGATGTCAATGGATTCTTTGGTTTACATAGGATTCACTGATCATGCTAGCTGCTACACTCAAAACTCAGCTTCGGCTACTTGGGTGATTTATACTCCTATGGGTCAAGTGTTGTCTTCAGGAGGCCTATGTTCAGGGCCTTTATCAAAAAATTTTGTTGAATATAGTGCTATGATTGAGTTATTGTGTGATGTCATTTCACATGGTTTCCGTTCTCTTGATGTACACCTTGATTCGTAGTTAGTCATCTCACAACTTAATGGATTGTATCATGTTAGGGATCCAACATTGTTACAAAGATTCTTGCATGTAAGATTGCTAGAACAACAATTTGAGAGCATAACATACATTCACATTACAATAAATTTTAATCAATTTGTTGATTCATATGCTAACTATGTACTAGATTACCATTTGTTTCACAGATGATAAAGCATTTCATAAACACATTTTACACATGTAAATAGAATAATAATCGATTGTCATAAATCTTTTTCATTAAGTCCAAAAAACGTGATTTCATAATACATAAGTGTCATATACAAAATTGGGGCTTCCCAGCTACCGAAATATATTACATGGTCATACAAAAAACATACACCCAAATCTCTAAGCCTGAGGTGGAGGAGGGTGCTTGTCATGGTAGCACACCACAGCTCTAGCTAGCCAATGAAATAACCAAACCCATGCCCATGGTACTCCAACCACTTGGCATTGCATAGCCTAAGGAAAGTCCTCGACTTGCACCATCGAAACCCTCTGTGTCAAGTGAACAAAGTTTGTGTGGATGCTTTGGAGTGTCTGCTCTGCATCCACACCCATGATCTCATTGCCTCTTCCCCTTCATCGATGATGAGGAAATCCATTTGGACATTGTGGTCTCACATCTGCATGTACATGACAGAGTATCATTATATATCATCACACCAAAAACATGTCTTTTGATTTCATATATAAAAAAACACAAAAAATTTAATAATTCAAAAAAAAAAAGTGAGTTGGGATTCGTTACCTATGTCTCCATATGCTGATCCTAGTGGTAGGTTCATATCCGTATCTCCACGGAAGTCAATCCCTGCATAGGGATAGTCATCTATGGAGACTATCTATCTCCGCCACCATAGGAATAAGTCTGCTGGATAGGGTTTACCCACCCTTCCCCCTCCCAGTATCTGCATGACATTGGCCCAGTGTAGCTAAGCCAGATCCCTAACTCCATGTGGATCAATGTCAACTCTAGGGCTTAGCCCCGACACCCGCTCGAAAAGGAATGTACTCAGTATGCTGCCTAACCCAAAGTTCTGTACCCTTCCCATATTGGAGTCACTGAGTTTCTTCTTCATGTTGGTTAGCATCAAGGGAATCAAGTCATATATTGTAGTTCATGTGCACTCTACGACATAGAACATCATTGGCCTTGAGGCCTGGTGGAGTGATGCTAAACCTGTGATCCTTCCCAATGCGAATAGTATGGATTTCAGCCCTAGGTTCTGGACTGATTTTTTCAGTATTTGAATCCCAACCTTCTTTGTATTGAGAAGGAAATACAAAGCTATGTATTCCTCAATATGCAACCCACCTCCCGGCCCATGGGATCGGAGGTTCACCACCTCCCTTCGACGGGACAAACCTGTGATAAAGTATATGTCCTCAACCTCAATGCTAAGTGACATGCCATCCAGCTGAAAGGTCGTAGAGTATGGATCCCAGTAATCCACTAGTATCTGAAGTAGCCTTGGTTTGGCCCTCAGGATTTCAAGGCTCCAAAAATTATATAACCCACAATCCCTTAGTGCTTGTTGAGCCATGAGATTAGCCTAAACATCCTCTTCAACATCACCATGTTCTCTCTCTCCCCATTCTAGCACCATCCTGCACAAACATTGCCAAGTTTCATGAGTGTTTTCCCTTTTAAATCATGTTTGTGGCCCTGCATGTGACTATTTGCAAAACAACCATGTATGTATGCGGGTATCATGGTTTTTTCTATGTATATCCAACCCTATACGTGGAAAAAGATTCGATTTCCGTGTGGGCTGAAACACACTATTCGGGATGGATTAAGTAAAAAATTTGACGATTAAAATTTAAAATTTATGCATGAAATTGAAAGAGGAGGGCATGAGTAATTACCTGGACCAAACATGGAGTGATTTCATCAGACGATGCTCCTGGAATCAGCTCTTGAAGTTCTAGATACAATAGCACTATGGTGGGTGAATTTCGAAAATGGTGTGAAATTTTTTATTTTTTCACTATTTTATAGAAAAAAGTTTTGAAATTTTTACCCACTTCCTATAGTTTTTTGTTGTTTCTGACTATTTTGGACTGTTTGTACTAATATGATGTTGTAGGATCCCGTTTTGAGTGTGGTTTGACCGATTCTTGATCTATTCATGCCTATTACAGGTATCATGTCTCATCTGGAATATAGGTTAGAATTTCACATCCTCCTGCATTTTTCATAACCTTATGACCATTTCATCTTAGAATTAGGTATGAACCCATTCAATGATGTCACAGAACTTTCTTGCAGTTGTTAGAAGTGGTATTATGTGAATGGTAGATATTTCCTATACATGGGTTCCCTATTTAGATCCTCTTTTGCATTTTTTGCCCATACTGACATTTCTCCTTTAGGTCGTGGGAGTCATTTTTAGTCCTACCATGTCTTTGAGCAAGAGCTTCATACTCTTGAAATTTATGCTAGCCATTCCCCCGGGATTCCCTTGTATATATCAAGTTGTAATTTCATTTTCATGAGTTTTGCTTTCCTTCTTGAGCTTTATGACGGCTCCCTGATTTTGAGTTATCAGCCATCTAGCCTAATATTGTCTCATGTCTAGCCAAGCAAATCCTTTTTACATATATTTTGCAGCTTGATCACCCCTTTAACTAGGAGGAGACCTTCCCCCGAGTGTCGTTATCCTGCACATATCTCCTTGCATTGAGCATAGGCATTTTCCACTGCTTGGAACTAATTTTCTTTCCCATGACACTTGTCTCCTCCTAGATTTGTACTATAAAGCACTTTTATTCTTTTTCAAGCTTTTCAAAATATATGAAAAATTCCCCCCCCAAAAAACCAAAAAGTCAGACAGGAAAAGATGTTATCTTTGGCAGCAGTCAAGTCATGTCTCCTTCAAAAAGAGTACTATATATCACATCCATTGGTTGGGTTATTAGTTTGACTTTGGGAGATGTACTCGTTACTCTGATTTTATCTCTACTGATTGGTTAAGCTTCAAGTCCCTATGGATCCTCTGTTGATGCCTTCTGTGTCATATAGATGTCCTAGTTTGCATATCGAGTCCATGCTTCCTACCTTCAGTCACCACTTTCCTTTATGCTCTTGTTCGAAGGAAGTTAAATCATGAGTCAGCCATTCCTTAGTTATCTTGAGTTTGCATGTCGGCCATTCTCGATACTATTACTGGTTCATGCACATCATGTTCAAGTTCTTCCACATTATACAGCCACTACTAAATTTGAGGCCAAAATCCGATGGCTACCATGTCTTAAATTCGACACTAAACTATCGAGTATTCGACACATACACTTTTTTTTTTCGTCGGTGGTGTAACGTCGGATCTCCAACCGTTGACTATTAAGGGTCAAAGCTCCGATAGGCAATTGTGTCACATATTCGACCATTATTCCTTCCAAAGTGCCAAACAAAATTGCATAAACCGTCATAAATCCGACGTCATCTGACCCCTGAAGCGTCGACCGTCTGACGAACAAAAGTGTCTAAGAAATGGCGGTGTTGTCGGTTTTTAGTTCAGACAGTGTCGATACTCCGATGCACTTCAATACTAGAAGAG
Source organism: Pseudotsuga menziesii (assembly GCA_001517045.1). NCBI lineage: Eukaryota > Viridiplantae > Streptophyta > Pinopsida > Pinales > Pinaceae > Pseudotsuga > Pseudotsuga menziesii. The sequence goes on from LPNX010948239.1 coordinate 617,373, forward strand.
TTGTCCTTTCGACGCAGTTCGACACTTTAACCGTCGGTCATCCGACGGGAGGAAGAGTCAGAGACATGGCACGACCATCGGATGGGTTGACCGGAGTGTCGGTAAGACATCAGAAAAGAGATGCCTATTGATGGATTTAAAAAAACAAAACAAATATTTCACTTACAAACACATGGTTTCAGCCTAGAATTTGACCACTGAAGGAATCCTGGCAGAAAACTAGAGGATTCTATCTCAAGTATATATTTCATTCTTGCACATATAGTTATCACAACTACTTTACTCTTAACTTTACTTTTCGCAAAATAGAAAACCCAATATCCTCAAGAGAAGCACCCTCCTTTCTAATTATGGAATAAGGAAGGGAGTAATTACAAGAAAACCATGTACTAAGTCTACAAGTGGACCACTTAACAAGACAAAGTCCAATCTAACCAATCCATGAACACTTTAAGAGAATGTTCCTTAACTAGAGACATTACATGTGCTAAGGGTAGGTGATTACATCGCAACTTCACAGTAGTGTGAAACACATGTATAAAGGTCATGTAATCCCATGCCTACATGTTCCAACTTACCCACTTAGAAATGGCCTATGTGACTTGGCTTTTGAGAGAGTAAGAGAAAGGTTGCTTGCAATCAAGTTTTTCTAGTTGAACACAATGCAGTGCTTCTCTAGGTGAGACTATTAGTTGGAAATTGGAATGAAGCAGTCCCCATACACTGTCTATGTCCCTAACCTCCATTTTGAGTTGACTAAAGTTCTAAAGGGTGGTATTTTATAACATGATTAAGATGAAATGGGTCTAAAGAATTATGTTTATGCTTCATATGCATTATGCTAATTGTATAAGTATTTGCGTAAGTTTCTCCCTATATAAGAAAGAGCTCTCATGCAAAGAGTGCTTTACATCCCCAATCTTAATAAGTGATGATGGAGGACACTGAACCTATAGAGTCTCTAAACGGAGGGGACCAAAGGAAACAACTAAGATAAAAAAACAACAGAAATAAACTTGTTAACCAAGAGGCATTCAATACTTTTAGAATAGTCTAGATTTTCTCAAGGAAGGGATATAGAATAAGATTGAATCCTACAAATACATAACCACTTCATATAGCAAAGAGAAAAAGAAACAACAGAGTATGTTACCTTAAATAATTATTAATAATGTACAGTAGATATTTAACTTCACTCTTGCAAATTCCAAACAACCAGTAAAATAGTACAGTAGAATAGTCTAGCAAACTTCCAGGGGATCAATACTTGTTTTCAGAATTATAGTCTTAGGGTAAATAGTAAATGACAGATATACCTCATTTGGCACATTTTCTACTTTGAAATTTCCTTCAAATTCTGGTTTTCGAGTGTACTCCAAGTCTTCAATTCCCCACCCCTACACACTCAGGAAACAAATGAAAATGAATTGGAAAACTAAAGAAGAGCAACGATGTTCATAACAATCAATGCAACATCAATCTGCAAGCAATAAAAATCCCAAAACATAGCTGAAACAAATATCAAAACAAAGGATAGGCTGACCAATGGGCATAAAACAATGCCAAATTTTTTTACCTCTTGATTTTTAATAAGATAGCCTTTCCCATCCACCATGTGTGAAATCATCATTATCATGTCATATCCAGCATCAGGGAACTTGAAAGGAAGCTTGGTTGTCTCTATATCAAAAGCACACACACGAACTTCAGCTCGTTGAAGAATATCTACTCTATTTTCCAAGGTAACCTTTGAAGAGTCCACTTTAATAGTGTACCATTTTCCACATCTTGCATCTACAGGATTGTAAAATCCATAAAGTAAAGAATGAATGTTAGTTTTTCAGTGTATAAAAACTCTTGCTGCAAAGGCTGTTGAATGTGGACTTATGATGTAGAGACAAGCCATTCTTTGTTCAAAAACATCTTGAAAACATTGAATGTGGACTTATGATGTAGAAACAAGCCATTATCTGTTCAAAAGCATCTTGAAAACATAAAATAAAGACATGAGTGTGTTGCAAAAATAGATGCATCCTGCTACAATTGACCAAGTATTCAAACAATCTATCTCCGAAGCTATCATGCCCAACCATTTATATAAACATGTTATATAACATCTATCATTTACTAATTCAATTCAAGTAACTGAGTTCTTTAAAATCCTCAAGCAACATTAAATGACACTCAATTGCTTAATCCAATCAAGGAATTTAAAATATAATGATCTAACATAAATTATGTAAGCAAAAAATTATAATTAGTAAGAATATATCACCTGATAAAACATGGATAACCAAAAATACTATGTATATAAGGTCATCGATCTAATCAAAACTCAATTTCTTTTCTCTTAACGATGGAAATGTTTCTCAATGCTATCTGCAACAAGTTCCAATGCAGGAGTCAAATAGCAATTGTGAAAATTACACAGTAAAATTATTGAAATAGATGTTTTTTAATGTATTCTTCCTTACCATTCATTGAGCTCCTCTCTATTTCAAGAATAATTTAATATTCTCTACTAAACAAGACCAACCACGTGAAGGTGGAAGCTCTTATGGCCCTTTCCCCCCCTCACATCACTCTCAACTCCCCAAACCCAATGCCTATACTTGCAAATAACAATTCATTTCACTATTTCACAATGCAAATAACAATGCATCTACAATGCAAATTATTTCACTCAATAGTTGAAAAATGATTTCATTAAATCATTCTTTATAACATTAATTAAACCATTCAATCATTCAACAGCTGAAAAAACCATTCATTAAAACATTAATTTAGTAAATGGCAGAAAAAAAATATCAGTAAACAATTCAGTAAAGAATTCATTCATAAAATAGAGGAAAAAGCATTAATTTTTTTTTATAAATACGATTTACTGAAAATTTGTTTAGTCACTTCCTTTTTACTTTTCTTCTCTTTAAATATTTAGTTAGATTCGCATCTTTGGGAATCCGATCAGCGGTATCCCTACTAGTTTGCTCAGAAGGTTGAACTTCAGGAGAGGGGCGATGAATTTCTCCAACAATGTCAAAATATTTCATTAATATATTTATATTTTGATAAATACAAGTAATTCATTAAAAAAACATTATGAATGTGTGTTTTTACCTGCCATGTGCACATCAACATGTTCAACATTATCTCGTACTAGACCAACATGTTCCGTGTTATGATCTGCAGCTACATGCTCTGGAGTTGAATTGTGTAGAATTAGAATTAATGTTCATCATCTGCAATGGTCTATAAAAAACACTAGCACATTAATAAATTCATTAGCAAGATGAGAAGCATTCTCTTCATTTGGTTGGTCATGTACCTCATCCTCGACATGAACATGATCGTTACTTTCTTGGACAAAAAGCAATAAATAATTTACGTTAGTTTATTTATAAGGAACAAATTGCACGAGCATTAATAAATTATCATTAAACTATAAAATTTTCACATACCTGGGCACCAGTGGATCAGTAGAAGATCGTGCAGTATTCACAGACAATATTCTCCAATGTTCAACAACGGTGTCAAAGCCATGTTCGAAGCCAAGCTTCATGTAATCTGCACTGGGCAATTCTTTGAACCGGTCGGCTTTCATATTTGCATGATGTCATTAATTTTAAAGATGTTTGTTAGAACAAAACAAAAATAATAATCTGTATGATATTTGGATGTGGATTCAGGTTTTGCGATACTTACATATCAGGCCACCAAGTTGGAGTAACCACCAGTCCCAAGCTTGTGTTGGCCAATTTTTTTAATTCTTGCATTTGTGGCGTTAGATGTGTCCAAGAGCCTAATTAAGTTTTTAAATAAATTAGTCTATGTACCAAAATTGATATAAAAACTAGTAATAATAAGGCTGACCACTACATTTTGGAATGAATTGCATACCTCCCTGTTCAACCTAGTGGTATCTTTCCTGATTTTCTCAGGCCCTTCTCTTTTCCATCTTCCACCAGGGATTTCCACTCCCTAGATGGAATCATTGGAGGGTGCTCATACCTAGGGTTCTTTTCTAGGTGAACCCTATATTGGTCTCGGACAATCTTTATATGTTTTCTAGCCTTCTGTAGTACCTTCGATGTATCAAAGGTATATTTTTTGAACAAACTAACCAAGCGATTAGTCATATCATCCTTTAAAGCTTTTGGCTGCTTGTTCCACATTGTGCAGATGATGGGCCCGAATATCTCCAAGGCCAAATAATATAGATGTTTATAAATTATATCATTTCCTGTAAAAAATGATTGCCATCGTTAGTGCACATTAGAAAATATTATTGGTATATTAGACACAAATTATAAAAAATAAATTGAACAATCTATAATGACCTGGAATCCTCTCTATCTTTATTGGAACCAGTTCTTCATTCCTAAAAAATTTACACTTTATTGAACTAGTTCTAGTCTCACGAGAAGATCCAGGAAATGCTTCCACATATCTATCTAGCCCTGCATCCACCCATTCTTCTACAGCATCTGTTGTGGGTGGGGCACCATCGGCTTCACCCTCCGCTGCCCTCAACGGTGTCGCAGAGCATGTTGCTGATTGTTTAGTGGACAATATGGGAGAAGTATGTGGTGTACATGGAGTGTTTTGGTCACTAGGACCAACATTTCCTTGACCTTAGTTTCCTTACGTAGGTATTGAGGGGGCATTTGCATAGGTTATTCAGCAGGTGTCCTGGCTAAGTAAAGGTCGGACAACATAGTTTCTATATGCGTTGAAGCTGAGGGGCACTATAATTGGTTACGAACCTCTGCCTCTTTTGTATGGGAGTCTTAAGCCTCTCCTAGGAGAGACATACCTACTTCATTCAGGAGATCATATATCCCACCCTTGGTTTGCTCGTGTTTTGGATTTAGATTTTATTAGGTGTATCCTCTATGCATGCTAGATTTCTTAGGGTTGTGTAGCTAGATCCAGTCTTTTGTTTTTGTTGAGTCATTGTGAATCCGGGTGTGACACCTCATTGTTCTCATAATTTAGAAGGACTTCTACCTTCTACATCTCCTCCTCCTTTGGGAGAGAGAATCAGATAGTCTAGACGGACTCATTATCACTTTGATTCACACACCATGCGTGACAATGAGACTGAAATCCTGGAGATCCCCTATATTCCTCATCCTGTATGGGAGGATGAACCTGCAAGCACATATGGAACTCTAGTAGGGTCTGTTCATCATTTGACTGAACCATCACATTAATATCTTTCATTATTCATATATTTCATGCACCCTAATCATTGGTATTGGATTCCAGGTGATGAGACTCACCATGCATCCACTAGAACTAGCACTATCAGGTTTGGCATGCCTGATATTCCTAAGACCAGTTTGGCACCCAATGTTGGCTCGGGTGTTGACCCTGGTGCTGCACCTTGGGGCACTTCCATTCCTTTCTAGGCAGAGAGTTTTGGTAGCACTAGTCACATTACACCTTCCATATCTACAGTGGAGGTTTCTTCACACACACATCCTAGGCATATCACTAGTGTTCCCATTTGGGGAACATAACCTAGACATGTGAATATTGGGGGCACAAGTTATATTCCTTCACATATTCCATCATGTTCAACACCAATCCCTTCAAATTATTTTCTGACGACGCATCCTCCTGCTAAATCTAGTGTTCCCTCAGGGTGGAGTTCTACTGTTAGCCATGTTCATTCCACTTCTGCTCACATCGTAGTGTCACAAGGCTATGTCCCTCCTTATGTGTCAGTAGGACACGTATCTTCCTATGGACCATCTTATGGACCTTCCCGTGGACCATCTCATGGTCCATATTATGGAACCTCTTATGGAATTTCTTACGGACAAGCCTACGCACCTTATGGATCCGGGTATCAACCCGTGTATCAGTCTCCTATTTATGTATTTGTAGCACCCCAGTATCACGTTAATCACAATTAAAATGCTTCCATGCAACTCTTTATGGGTCAAATGGGAGGAGGTTACTATCCCACTGTCCAAGGCCATGGCGTATATAGCAATCAACCTTATGCAAACCAGTCCTATCAAGGAGCATGGAACCAACTGGCTCAACCTAGGCTCCCTTTCCTTGCGACTTTGAATCTACCTAATTTGTCAAGATTGACAAACGATCATGTATCTCATGACCCGGTATGGCTATAATTTCCTACCAAACTTCCTTCATACATTCCAAAAATTTGAAGGCAAGTCGGGTGAAGATCCTGGTGAGCACGTCACGACCTTCCATCTTTGGTGCTCTTCGAACTCCTTGAATGATGATTCTATTCGTTTGAGACTATTTCAATGCACCCTGATGGGTCCTGCCGTGAAATGGTATATAGATTTACATGGGGGGAGTTATACTTGGTTCAATGACCTAGCGATGAATTTTATTGAACACCTCCAGCTACCTGTGCGTTATGACACTGGTACCAAACTCTTGTCGATATTTCAGAAATACAAAGCCACCCACATTTTGGATCACATTCAAGAGTGGCATAGATGGAAGATCTTAATTATAGCCTTTATACCACCATAGTTTCTTCTAGAATCATTACTCAAGTCGTTGTAACCCTATATCGCGAAGGATGTTTCCACATCTGGATTGTAAAATGAGGACCAAACTATTTTAAGGGCCCAACAGTTGGACTTGATTTATGCTTAGTCTGGGATCCTTTATGAGATCATACCTAATTCTCCATGATCCAATTTTGACCTCAAGTTTAAACCTGGGCCACATGTTGATGGTATTGTTGGCTCTACAAGTACCAAACCTACAGACTTGGTTACGAAATAAGTGAGCTAGTTATCACTTATCCAGTCTATGTTGGGACAAGCTATGACTTCATCTCATCCTACCCAATCGGTGGATGTAATTTTAGTGCAATTGTTGAACCCTAAAGGTAACAAGAAACTTGGAAAGAATAAAAAGAAACATTAGAGGAATTTTGGGGTCTAAAATGGGCCTCCTAAGGAAAATAATAAAATAATAGTTAAAATAGTAAAATAATAGTTAAAATAATAAAATAATATTGATTAATTTTGGAGGAAGAAAGACAAAAACTACTTTTTGTGTTCGTATTTTCGACATATCTCCTTGCGTTTTTACTCAAATTTCGATCGGGAGAGCTTGTTGGATGTGGAATTTGATTCTGCATCCAACGAGTACCCACATTGCATACTTTTGATGGACCCTGCTACCCCCAAAAACAAGAAATACATGAAAAAATGTCATGATGATGTCATCATCACATTTTTTCAGGTATTTCTTGTTTTTGGGGTAGCGGGGTCCTTCAAAAGTATGCAGCGTGGGTACTCGTTGGACGCAGAATCAAATTCCACATCCAACGAGCTCTCCCGATCGAAATTTGAGTAAAAACACAATGAGATATGTCGAAAATATGAACAAAAAAAGTAGTTTTTTTTAATGACAAATATGTCAATTCCACCATTATGGTTGACTTATTTTATTGAAATTCTATTGGTTCTTGAATTCCAACTCACAAAAACTTATTTTGGCACGTTTTCTTATAAGGCCCATTTTCGACCCCAAATTTCCTCTAATGGGAAAAAATAATCGAAAGGGTGCGAATAAGAATGATAATGATAACAATGATAAGAATATGAATAATGCTGGGGGAGAAAAGAAGCCTAAGAGGAAGGTAAAACTTCATTGCAAGTTGTGTAAGGATGACCACCTCTCTCACTTGTTCCTTCTAATGGAATATGCCTCAAAGTTCATAGCACAGGGCCCAGTTGTGTTCACAAATCCTTTACCAAATAATAAAAATATGAACTCGAGGACCGTGAATCCTGGTTGTGCATCTAGTGGAACTCAAAACCCACCAAATTCCACTAGTGGCCATGGTTGCATTAACATGGTGAAAGCTATGAATGTTGTGACACATGTGAAATACTATGGTACGTCATAACTAGACCTTGGGAAAGAACCTGCTCCACCTGAGAGCTCTTTGAAAATTGAAAATCCTACAGATAATCGTGAAGCTTTGCCTCACATTCGTAAGGGAGTCTTAAAGAACTCAGGGCACAATCCTAATGATTGAGCCGCCCAGAACTATTCAATTGTCAAGGATTTGGGCCAGAATCCTTGTACGATTTCCGCATTAGAAGTGCTTCAGACTTGTCCTCCAAAAAGGAAGGCCTTGTTGTATGCTCTTGGGGTGGGTGATGATAGCTCTCCTTCTGTGATAAAATTTTAAAATCATGGAATCCATCCTCGCTTTACTTACTATGTGTCTCTTCTGATTCATGTAGAGTGTCTAAACCACACCATAAAGTGCACTGTGATTGATGAAGGTGCTACCGCTTTTGTGATGTCTTTGGCATGTTGGAAGGGATTATGTTCTCCCACATTATATAAATATGTGAATATGTTGACTGTATTTGATGGAATATCATTTCGGCCTCATGGTATAATTTCTTCCCTAGAGGTCCAATTGGGGGGGAATACTGTTGTGATTGAGGTTGAGGTGGTTGATGTGCCCCTCGACTACAATATTTTGCTGGGTAGGAACTAGATGTACAATATGCAATTTGTAGCCTATTCCCTATTCTGAGTGGTTTGTTTTAATTTGGATGGGAAGATCGTTACTATTAATAAAAAAACTTTCTAGAATCTATGTTTAAAAGTATCATCGAGATATTCTATCCCAATTATCGATTAGTCTCAGCCGACAACTGAGAATGTCAGTGTGGGCATGTATCCTTCTCTCATGGGAACCTTTATTTGTGCTACACCTATCCTTATGATTGGGTCTAGTTTTGGTAAGACTTCGACCTTGTTGAATTGGGTCTCGTTTCACACCTCTCATATGGATGATCCTTGGATTCTTCCTTCACCAAGTACTTCAGGTGATAATTCTATACTTGTCAAGATAGATGTGTCGTTTCCTACAAAATTGGTGGTGTATCAAGCTATTATTGATCATGTTGTAGATCCTAGTCCTTCCTCTTCACGAATGAAGGAGGAGGACCCTTACATACTGGCTTCCTGGGCTATAGATTCTTCTCACTCTCAAGACTTCCTTGAGGATGTTTTTTTGTTGGATTAAGCTATTCTTGAGGCTATGTGTGGGATAGAAAAACCTTGGGGAAAGTTGCACCATAGATCGTATTTCCTTCCTAATATTGATTGGTTAGAGTGTGATGACTTTAGGGAGGTTCTAAGTGAGAAAGTTGGTAGGCCGATGGTCCCATTAAGCTCTCCTAGTCAGATTGCTAAAGGGAACATGGATAACTTGTCACCAATGATACCTATCCATATTTCTCATGTTCCTGGTAAGATTGAGAACGTGCACATTGGGGTGGATTTTCCCCCTGATGAGATTAAAGAGTACATCAATATTTTTAAGGAATTTCATGATGTTTTTTATTGGTCGTACAAAGAGATGCCAAGAATATACCCTTGCATTGTTGAACATGAAATCAAAACCTATCCAGATGCCAAACTGGTTCGATTGCGTTTACATGCCATGAATCCTAGGAAAGCACCCACTATTAAAGCATAGATAGAGAAGCTTCTAAAAGTTGGTTTCATCTATCTCGTTCCCTTGAAGGAGTGGGTTTCAAATCCCTCTCCGGTGGATAAGAAGCAGGGAACGATCCGAACATGCACTAATTTTCGTGATTTAAATCGAGCCTATCCAAAAGACAATTTCCCTACACCGTTTACTGACCAAATATTGGATGAGTGTGTGGTAAGTCAGGTTTTCTCCTTTATGTATGGCTTTTCTAGGTATAATAAGATACAAATTAAACCTGAGGACCAACATAAGACTGCATTTATTTGTCCTTCGAGAACTTTTGCATATCGAAATATGCCCTTCGGCCTTAAAAATGTCGGAGCTACGTTTCAACGGGCCATGACCTTTTCCTTTCATGATCTTAAAAATATTACTGAAGTGTATTTGGATGATCTAGCTCTCACTTTCACTTGAGAGTGCATCATCCTTATCATTTGAGATTGGTTTTCGAAAGATGCCTGCATTATTGAATTCGGTTAAATCCTCATAAGTGCATATTTTGTGTGAAGGTTGGTCCGTTACTAGGATACATTGTGTACAAGGAGGGCATTACAGTCAATGCCTTGAAGGTTGAGGCAATATTTCAATTGTCTCCCCCGCATAACATTCAACATATTCAATGTTTACAAGGAATGGTGAACTTCTTGCAAAGGTTCGTGGTCAATTTTGCCAATTTGACCAAAGGCTTCATGCATTTATTGAAGAAAGACACCTATTTTTACTGGGATGAGTGAGCCCAGGAGTCTTTCGATGCTCTAAAGGAAGCCTTGGCATCAGCCCCCATCCTTATTCCACCAGATTATAGTCGTGAATTCTTGATTGATGTGGCCGCATCTCAAGAGATGATTTGTATGGTCTTGTTTCAAGAGGATGAGGATATCCATGAGCATGTCATCTACTATCTTAGCCGAAACCTTATTGATGCATAAATTCATTATAGACATATTGAGAAGCTAGATTTATCCACCGTCCATGGGGTTCAGTGTTTGAGGCATTATATATTCTATCGCCAAACTTTGGTCGTAGCTCACATTAATCCATTTCAATTCATCCTCACTAGAAGGATGATTGGGGGAAAGTATAATAAATGGATTGTGATATTGCAAGATCTTGATCTCAATTTTGTTTCGGTAAAGTTGAAGAAATCATTAATTTTTGCTGAGCTCATATCAGATTTTCAAAATTTGAATGAAGGGGAGGTTCATGAGGACTCTCTTGCTGATGAGCATATCTTTCTCATCCCAACCGTGAACCCTTGGTATGGGGATATTATTTTTTATTTGAAAACACTGAAGGTTCCTTCTCACCTATCGTGAGATGAGCGTTGACAACTACATCACGTAGCAAAGAATAACCTCATAGTGGATGATACTTTGTACCTCTGTGGGGTTGATTCAATTTTACGTTGTTACTTAACTCATGAGGAGGCCAAGGTCATGCTTAATGATTTCCATGGAGAGGTGTGTGGTGGTCATTTATTTGTTCTTTTTATATCCCAAAAAATTCTGAGAGTGGGTTATTTTTGGCCGTCCATCTTTAAAGATTGCATTAATGTGGTCAAAAGGTGCCACCCTTTCCAAGTGTTTTGATGGAATATGTGCTCATGTCCTACCCTTTGCTTCCCATTATCATTGCTGGTCCATTTACCAAGTGACTGTTGACTACTTCACAAAATGGGAAGAGGCTATGCCCACTATCAAATCCGACGGTGAAACAACCGCGCATTTTGTATTTAACCAGATTATCACCCGGTTCAGTATTCTGAGGGAGCTTGTCATTGACCATGGCAAGAAATTTTAGAAAAAAATGATGGAATAGTTGTCTTCAAAGTTAGGGTATAAGAAAGATAATTCCTCTTCTTATTATCCTCAAGCGAATGGACAGGTTGAAGCAGTGAACAAGTCAATTAAGTCCATTCTCCAACAAAACATCACACAAAGCAAGACTAATTGGAATTGATTGTATCCTACTTTTTGGTCCTATATAACCGTGGTCAAGACCGCCACCTATTTTTCTCCCTATCAGCTTGTGCATGGGGTGGAGTCAGTATTACCGGTTAAATGCGAAATCCCTTCTTTGAAGCTAGCTGTGGAGATTTTACCAAATACTTCTGCATTGGAAGAACGTCTGGTCCACTTGGAGTAGTTTGATGAGCAGCGTCAATATGCTATAGGGGTGGAGTCCGTATTACCAGTTAAATGTGAAATCCCTTCTTTGAAGCTAGCTGTGGAGATTTTACCAAATACTTCCGCATTGGAAGAACGTATGGTCCACCTGGAGTAGCTTGATGAGCAGCGTCGAGATGCTATAGTGGCTCTTGAGGTTAACAAGAATCATGTTAAGGTCCAATACAATAAGTCTGTCCATCCTACGAGCTTTAGTGAAGGTGACTTGGTCCTTTTGTGGGATTAAGCTAAGGAACCCTTGGGGGCAGGAAATTTTAACCTGATGTGGCATGGTCCTTACGTGGTCAAATGTGTCTTAGAGAAAGGTTCCTATGATTTGGTTGATTATGCAGGGATGTCCTTGGCAGAGCCTAGAAATGGACTCTATCTTAAGAAACACTATGCATGATAATCAGCCAAGGCTAATTTTTTGTATATTATTGTACATTTTTCATAGTGTAGTTTGGTCTTTTTTTGGTGATCAAGTTTGTTGATTAGCTTTCATTTTTTTATGGCAGATGTCGATGGATTCTTCGGTTTACATAGGATTCACTGATGTTGCTAGCTGCCACACTCAAAACTCAACTTTGGCTGCTTGGGTGATTTATACTCCTACGGGTCAAGTGTTGTCTTCAGGAGGCCTATGCTTAGGGCCTTCATAAAAAAATGTTGTTGAATATAGTGCCATGATTGAGTTATTACGTGATTCCATTTCACATGGTTTCCTTTCTCTTGAGGTACGCCTTGATTCGTAGTTAGTGGTCTCACAACTTAATGGATTGTATCATGTTAGGGATACAACATTGTTACAAAGATTCTTGTGTGTAAAATTGCTAGAACAACAATTTGAGAGCATAACATACATTCACATTACAATAAATTTTAATCAAGTTGTTGATTCATATGCTAGCTATGTACTAGATTTCCATTTGTTTCACAGACGATAAAAGCATTTCATAAATACATTTTACACATGTAAATAGAATAATAATCGATCATCATAAATATTTTTCATTAAGTCCAAAAAATTTCATAATACATAAGTGTCATATACAAAATTGGGGCTTCCCAGCTATCAAAATATACTACATGGTCATACAAAAAACATACACCTAGATCTCTAAGCCTGAGGTGGAGGAGGGTGCTTATCATGGTAGCACACCACGGCCCTAGCTAGCCGATGAAATAACCGAACCCATACCCATGGTACTCCAACCACTTGGCGTTGCATAGCCTAAGGCAAGTCCTTGACTTGCACTATCAGAACCCTCTGTGTCAAGTGAATGAAGTTTGTATGGATGCTTTGGAGCATCTGATCTGCATCCACACCCATGATCTCATTGCCTCTTCCCCTTCATCGATGACGAGGAAATCCATCTGGACATCATGGTCTCACATCTGCATGTACATGACAGAGCATCATTATATATCGTCACACCAAAAACATGTGTTTTGATTTCATATATCAGAAAACACAAAAAAAATTAATAATTCAAAAAACAAAAGTGAGTTGGGATTCGTTACCTATGTTTCCATATGCTGATCCTAGTGTTAGGTTCATATCCGTATCTCCACGAAAGTCGATCCTTGCATAGGGATAGTCATCTATGGTGACTATCTATCTCCGCCAAAATAGGAATAATTCTGCTAGATAGGGTTTAGCCACCCTTCCCCCTCCCAGTATCTGCATGACATTGGCCCAGTGTAGCTAAGCCAGATCCCTAACTCCATGTGCAACAATGTCAACTCTAGGGCTTAGCCCCAACACCCGCTCAAAAAAGAATGTACTCAGTATGCTGCCGATGTTAAATTTTCATATGCTTAACTAAGACATCAGTATATCATTTCATTTTTCATAATAAAAGCATATAAAACAGGATCAATGAAAGAAACAGCATCACAATAACAACACAAATTTATCCTGGGAAAACCCTAAAGGGAAAAACCCAGCAAAAGCTTCCTCAATATAGATGCCCCAAAAAGGGAAAAAGGTAAAACCAACAAGGAGATCAAAAACCTGATTCTCCTCCTTCTCCATCAACTCCTCTCCTCCACAAGTGCGCTATTCCAAGTGAGTGTGTATATCACAAGTGAGGAGCACTACACCTCTATTTATATTCATCAGTTCACTTAAATTTTACTCAATTAGCATGTCGGCTTAAGTTAACTCATGTAGGCTCGAGTTACACATGTAGGCTCAAGTAACCATACTGGGGTGCTGATGACCTACCTTTACAATTTGAGGGGACTACCTCATGACTCTTATTAGTTCTTTCGATTAGGAGCATCGGGGTACAATGAAATACAAATGGTTCTCCTGGTTGGACCATCGGGGACCACAAAAGATACATAAAGAATATTCTTCGAAGTTACAATATTTCAACACTCCCCCTTAACGAGAAGGGTATTCTACATCAACAACAACAAGAGTAGAGATGGGGGACATCATCGACATCAGCAGGGTAACACATCTATAAATCATTGGAAGCTTTTCAACATCATGTAGTCTTCATCTTCAATCTTCAATCTTCATCATCAGCAACATCTTTAGTCTTTGATCAACAGCATCTTCAGCATTTTGATCTTTCAATTAGCAACGACATCTTCAGCACTTGGATCTTTCGATCAGCAACATCTTTAGCAATTTGACTATCCAATCAGCAACAACATCTTCAGCATTTTAACTGTCCAATCAGCAACAACATCTTCAGCATTTTGAACTTTCGATCAGCAACATCTTCAGCACTTTGATTTTTCAATCAGCAACAACATCTTCAGCATTTTGTCCTTTTGATCAGCAACAACATCTTCAGCACCTTGACCTTTCAATCAGCAGCAACATCTTTAGTACTTTGACCTCTCGATCAGTAGCAACATCATCATCATCATATTCTGATCTGTCGATCATAATCATCATCACATTCTGATCTTTCGGTAAGAAACATAATCAACATAGAAACATCATCATCATACTATGATCTTTCAATCAGAAACATCATCAACATACTCTGATCTTTCGATCAGAAACATCATCATCATACTCTGATCTTTCAATCAGAAACATCATCATCATACTCTGATCTTTCGATCAGAAACATCATAATCATAGTGCATCATCATCATACTCTGATTTTTAGATCAGTACGTCATCATCATCATACTCTGATCTTTCGATCAGTATGTCATCATCATCATACTCTGATCTTTCGATCAGTACGTCATCATCATC
>LPNX010948239.1:632375-767816 GCA_001517045.1 Pseudotsuga menziesii
AAGGCATCATCATCATCAGCAACAACCTGCAATCCACAACTCAAAGAAAAAAAGTCTTTGGATCAATTTTGGACTTAAAGTCCAGGGATCATACAATCCCACCACATTCTCAACAACCAAAGTTACCAGATTGATTACAGGAGAATCAGTCCCTATCACTTTAGGACTAAGTCCAAGGACGATGCAATCCTACCACATTCTCGACGATCGAAGTCACCGGATACAATTACGGGATAATCAATCCCTATCACTTTAGGACTTGAGTCCAAGGATGATGCAATCCTACCACATTCTCGACGACCAAATTCACTGAATACAATTACGGGATAATCACTCCCTATCACTTTAGGACTTGAGTCCAAGGATGATGCAATCCTACCACATTCTCGACGACCGAAGTCACTGGATACAATTACGGGATAATAACTCCCTATCACTTTAGGACTATGTCCAAGGATGATGCAATCCTACCACATTCTTGAGGACCGAAGCCACCAGATCTATTATGGATAGATGTCCCAGGATGATACAATCCCTCTTCATTCTCAAAGACCGAGGTCTCCGGATCACTTTAGGGAAGGTGCCCAAGGATGATACAATCCCATCACATTCTCGATGACCGAGGTCACTAGATCTATTATGGACAGATGTACTAGGATGATACAATCCCTCTTCATTCTCGAGGACTGAGGTCTTCGGATCACTTTAGGGAAAATGCCCAGGGGTGATACAATCCCAGTGCAACATCACTACTCCCCCTTTCGAGGAAGGTCTTTCCGAACAACACCAAGCTTGTCTCGAAAGTGTTCGAACTCTACTCGAGGAAGAGGCTTCGCTGATACATCATCATCCAAACCATCATCATCTACATCTTCAGTATCTGAATACTGATCTATCACCATCTGTATCTCCAGTATGTGAATACTGAAAGCATCATCATCTATATATTCAATATAGAAATACAGAATCACCATCATCTGTATCTACAGTATGTAAATATTGAAATATCATCTATATCTTCAGTATGGGAATACTGAATTCATCATCATCTATATATTCAGTATAAAAATACTGAATCACCATCATCTGCATCTACAGTATCATCATCTGCATCTTATTTTGTATGTAGAAATACCGGATTTCTACGTGTTACGTCGAAACACAGGGTCCTTTGTCATCACAACTATGGTTATCATATAGAATCATTGTAGTGTCCATATTCAGGTCAAAGAGACCTGATATCAGCTTCTGAATCCATATGGCTTCACAACTTAGTAGAGCAATCTGCTATGTATTCTGCTTCAACCGTGCTAAGAGAAACACTGGACTGTTTCCTGCTAAACCATGAACTCATAGCAGACCAAAATAATATACCTGATGTTCTTTTCTTGTCTAAGATACTTCCAGCCCAATCTACAACTGTGTATCCATACAATCTATACTCATGGCTACCATCATAGTATAGACCAAAGTCTATAGTTCCTTTCAGATATCTCATCACATGTTTTGCAGCTACTAGGTGAACCCGTCTTGGTTGCACAAGATATTGACTTAAGGTGTTCACAGCAAAACAAATGTCTGGTCTGGTATTTGTTAAGTACATCAATGACCCAATGATCTGTCTGTAGTGAGTCACATCCACTAACTCTAATGAGTCATCAGCTAACAACTTTAGGTTGGAGTCCATGGGTGTGGCCATGACTTTGCATTCCAACATATTGAATCTCTTCAATATCTCTACCACATACTTTCCCTGGTTGAGAAATATTCCTTCTGAACTTTGCCATACTTCCAGACCTAGGAAATAATGCATTAACCAAAGGTCTTTCTTCTCAAATTCTTCTGCTTGTTTCTTCTTGCTTTCCATGATCTGTTTCCCATTCCCTGTCAAGAATAAGTCATCCACATATAGTAATAGAATGATAGGTACATCTTCTACAACCTTGTAGGAAAGTTTAGGATCGACTTTGCTCTTGGCAAAGCCCATGCTCATCAGGAAACTATCTATTCTTACATACCAAGCTCTGGGAGCTTGCTTCAGGCCATAGAGTGCCTTCTTCAACTTGCATACTTGATTCCTTCTGTCTTCAACTTCAAATCCTCATGACTATTCGATGTAAAACTCTTCCTCAATAATACCATTAAGGAAGGCTTGTCTTTACTTCATCATGGAAGAA
Organism: Pseudotsuga menziesii; assembly: GCA_001517045.1. NCBI lineage: Eukaryota > Viridiplantae > Streptophyta > Pinopsida > Pinales > Pinaceae > Pseudotsuga > Pseudotsuga menziesii. Next base: position 634,553 of record LPNX010948239.1, read on the forward strand.
ACTACCATGATAGTTTTAAAGGAAGTGTACCTTGCTTCCTGGAGTAAGTGTCTCTTCAGAATTAATTCCCTCTTTCCTCTAGCCACAACTCTTACCTTACTTTTATCAGCAACATATCTTATCTTGCAAATCCATTTGGAAGATACCACATTCTTGCTTTCGAGTTTGAGTACTATATCCCAAACATCATTCTAGTATCATAACATCTTCTATGAGTTTGTCTTCTCAGGTCATCAAAATATCCTAGTCTTTTGCATTCAACCTTGAAGGTTGGAACCTACTTTACTCTTGGTAAAGTCTCGATGCATCACAAAGCTATCCATCATGCCATACCATGTCGAACTCAGATATAATTTTCTGTAGTCACTCCCCCTGAAGTGGAGTATCATCTTCCCTCTTCATTCTGTACAGGTGGTTCTATGCTTGACATATACTGGTCAATAGAGTATGTCATGTCATAGTCTATTCTTTATGGGGAGAATCACGAACCTTGCTTTGTACACTTGTTCCATCATATTGTATACATCATTCCCCATGATCAACTGTTACTCTTTGATCATAGCTTCTTTTATAGCATTCTTTTCTTCATCTTGAGTTATCTCTTGTACCCATGGTGGTCTTCATCCTTCAAGATGGATCTACCATTCTCTGAAGTTATTTCTTCTGTCATGGTGTCTCTAACCCTGGGAGCTTCAGATTCATGTTTATTGGAGTGAATCTTGAATTGTCATCACTTGTTATTTAGAACAAGTCTCATCCTTCTTTTCTTGTAGGAGGTCGTTCATGACCTTTCCTACAATTCAAATGTACCAGTTTCATGGTTAGAGATATTTCATAAAACATATGTATAACAACAAATTCTTATGCATCATGCAACTATTTAGTTAATACAACATTCATCCATATCTCACATAAACTTTATAGATGCCTTCCATATCTACCATGACATTATTGAGATTGTGCACTAATCCAATATGTCAGTAAAGAGGTTTGATAAGTAGCAATGGAGAGTTGTATAGCACCATGAGCTACTTACCCATCACATGCATATTAGTAGTATATAGTCATTAATGCAAACAATCTATCATGCATAACACATCACTGAATATAATCAAATGTATAACAAAACAATATCATGAAATGACAATTGAATACTTATCTTTATTTGTTTCATGGGTATATTCCTTCTTGAGTCTTCAACTTTATCGTCTTCTTCATTCATGATAGCATCGTTTCTTATCCAATTGCTAAGGTGGATAAGAAGTTCTTCAAGAGTTGAGATCTTCATATTCCTCATTGATTGAGGGATCTTGTTTGGAAGATGAGAGCTTGATCTTTAGAGATGATATTCTTCTTCTTCCCAAAGTCTGCTGAAAGTAATCAATTCCTTCTGGAACACATTCCTTGAATGAATGAATTCCATGATCCTAGGAGGCCATTCAAGGTGACCATCACCACTTCTGCATTCTTCACTTCTTCTTCAGCTGGTTTCTTAAGGTCATATTTCGATCTATGTTCTTCCCTTCAAATATCTTGGTCAAGGAATCAAACCTCATCGATGTCTTTAGGGAAGACACTTGTAGAACAAGTTGATTCGAGACTGAATCATCAATAATCTTTTGGGCTTTGACCAAGTTCTTCTTGTGAAAGGCTTCTAGCGGCCTCATCTCCCTCTGAAAATGGAACCTCTATGCTCATGAAGGTGTCCAATCCATTTTCTTCAGAGATATCATATACTTCTAGGATTGGAAGTTGTCAAATTCACCAAGCTTATCATAAAGCTGATGTGATAGATCACTTTGAAATGAGAACCTCAAATGAACATAGCAAAGGATTAGATCTTACCGATTTGAGGTGTCCGTCCTTGTTCTGGAGTTGGCTGATCTAAGGTTTGTCACAGAAATCCTAATTTTAAAAATTGGAATATTTCAGATCTGATTGGCTAGAAATATAGATCTCTTCAAATGGAGCTTTCCAATGTACTCCATTTCTAAAAACAGTGGAGGGAAGCTCCCAGAACAAGAAGCCCTAATTTTCCAATTTCTTCTGCAGAAATTCCTGTTACTATTTATGTGATATCTCCAACATTTCTACTCCTCTATGTTTGAACTTTTTTACTGAGGTAACCTCGCATGTCCTTGATCCACCACCACAGGTTTCATTAGAATCGGTTTCACCATTTGGTATTTATGATCCTTTTCTGAAGGTGACCTGTTACAGGACTGTTCAGAACAACGAAGTTGTATGGCATGCCACGTAACACTGGTTCATCTTCTAAGTCTGATATTTAGACCATGGAAATTAATTTCTTTTCCCTTTTTGAAACATCTTCAGGAATTCCATTTGGACCTCTGTATCCCAAGATATTGTAATTATCCCCAGGTGTCCTGTTTAGGGATGAATTCTGGAAGAGGCTGGAACCCTAACTTGGAGAGAACATATCTCCTGAAATACAGTGAATATAAGGATGAATTTTGGCCACAGTTTTCATCAGGATTTTATCTTCGGTCCCTGCAATTTTCTGATCCTGATCCTTCGCCAATATTGGAATATAGCGAATGTTCCAAAACATAGCATTTTTAGTATTTAGGGTTTTTCTAGCTCGGGGTCAAACTAGGGTTTGACTTTTCTGGAGATTCACCCAACCAAAAATCTTGATCCATGTCTCTAAAATTCGGTTTTGATGAGGAGAACAATCCTATGCTGGTATCACTCAAAAATTCCTCTTATGTAGAAAGCCCTAATTTCCACATCAAAAATTGAAAATGCTCGAAATCGAATTCCGCTTCGACAGAACGATACACCCTTTAAAGGAGAGTCAACCTAGCGTTCTTTTGCTGATTGATTGTGGAGAGAGAACCAAAAAATAAGAATCCCTAGCTTCTATAACTTGTGAAAGCTGCCCTATTCAGGTTAGCTCTGATACCATGTTAAATTTTCATATGCTTAATTAAGACATCAGTATATCATTTCATTTTTCATAATAAAAACATATAAAATAGGATCACTGAAAGAAACAGCATCACAAGAACAACACAGATTTATCCTGGGAAAACCCTAAAGGGAAAAAACCAGCAAAAGCTTCCTCAATATAGATGCCCCAAAAAGGGAAAAAGGTAAAACCAACAAGGAGATCAAAAACCTGATTCTCCTCCTTCTCTAGCAACTCCTCTCCTCCACAAGTGCGCTATTCCAAGTGAGTGTGTATATCACAAGTGAGGAGCACTAAACCTCTATTTATATTCATCTGTTCACTCAAATTTTACTCAATTAACATATCAGCTTAAGTTAACTAATGTAGGCTCGAGTTACACATGTAGGCTCAAGTAACCATACTGGGGTGCTGATGACCCACCTTTACAATTTGAGGGGACTACCTCATGACTCTTATTAGTTCTTTTGATTAGGAGCATCGAGGTACAATGAAATACAAATGGTTCCCGGTTGGACCATCAGGGACCACAAAAGATACATAAAGAATATTCTTCGAAGTTACAATATTTCAACAGCCAAACCCAAATTTCCGTACCCTTTCCATGATGCAGTCACTGAGTTTCTTCTTCATGTCACTTAGCATAAAGGGAATCAAGTCATATATTGTAGTTCATGTGCACTCTATGACATAGAACATCATTGGCCTTGAGGCCTGTTGGAGTGATGCTAAACTTGTGATCCTTCCCAATGCGAATAGTATGGCTTTCAGCCACAGGTTCTGGACTGATTTTGTCAATATTTGAATCCCAACCTTCTTTGTATTAGGAAGGAAATACACAGCTATGTATTCCTCTATAGTCAACCCGCCTCCTGGCCCACGGGATCGGAGGTTCACCACCTCCCTTCGATAGGACAAACCTGTGATAAAGTATATGTACTCAACCTTGATGCTGAGTGACATGCCATCCAATTGAAAGGTCTTAGATTCTAAATCCCAGTAACCCACTAGCAGCTGAAGTAGCCTTGGCTTGGCCCTCAAGCTTTCAAGCCTCCAAAACTTATATAACCCACAAGCCCTTAGCGCTTATTAAGCCATGAGATCAGCCTGAACATCCTCTTCAACATCGCCATGTTCTCTCTCTCCCCATTCTAGCACCATCCTGCACAAACATTGCCAATTTTCATGGGTGTTTTCCCTTTAAAATCATGTTTGTGGCCCTGTATGTGACTATTTGCAAAACAACCACGTATGTACACAGGTATCATGGTTTTTTCCATGTATATCCATCCCTATACGTGGAAAAATATTCGATTTCCGTGTGGGCTGAAACAAACTATTTGGGATGGCTTAAGTAAAAAATTTGACCATTAAAATTTAAAATTTATGCATGAAATTGAAAGAGGAGGGAATGAGTAATTACCTGGACCAAACGTGGAGTGATTTCATCAGATGATACTCCTAGAATCGGCTCTTGAAGTTCTGGATACAATAGCACTATGGTGGGCGAATCTCCAAAATGGTATGAAATTTTTTATTTTTTCACTATTTTATAGAAAGAGTTTTGAAATTTTACCCACTTCCTATAGTTTTTTATTGTTTCTGACTATTTTGGACCGTTTGGACTAATATGATGTTGTAGGATCCCGTTTTGAGTGTGGTTTGACCGATTCTTCGATCTATTCGTGCCTATTACAAGTATCATGTCTCAACTGGAATATAGGTTAGGATTTCACATCCTCTTGCATTTTTCATAACCTTATGACCATTTCCTCTTAGAAATAGAAATGAACCCATTCAGTGATGTCACAGAACCTGCTTGCAGTTGTTAGAAGTGTTATTATGTGAATGGTAGATATTTCCTATACATGGGTGCCCTATTTAGATCCTCTTTTGCATTTTTTTCCCATGCTAACATTTCTCCTTTAGGTCATGGGAGTCATTTTTAGTCCCTCCGTGTCTTTGAGCAAGAGCTTATACTCCTATTGAAATTTATGCTAGCCATTCCCCCGGGATTCCCTTGTATATATCAAGTTGTAATTTCATTTTCATGAGTTTTTCTTTCCTTCTTGAGCTTTATGATGGCTCCCTGATTTTGAGTTATCAGCCATCTAGCCTAATATTGTCTCATGTCTAGCCAAGCAGAGCCTTTTTACATATCTTTTGCAACTTGATCACCCCTTTTACCAGGAGGAGACTGTTGGGCTTAGGGCAGACCCAGGTTCTTATACTTTTCTCTTCACACCAACAAAGAGATCCACAGTGTTGGCCCTTTCGGCAACAACCTATAAACAGGTTGCAGTCTCACCCGAAACAGCTATGGGGTGCTGCAGAATCAGTTTCTGCAGGCAAAAGAGGGATATTACTGTACCTTTAGCCTTACCAAAGAATAATTATACAATACAGAGCTTTGATATTCACTTAAATAGCTTCGCAGTTTAGATAAAAAGACAATTACTTGCTTAACCCTTAACTGGGAATTCATAGCGAAGTTAATACTTAACATTTTATCTTACTTTATCATTCATCTACTTATCAAATGCATAAAACATAATAGGAACGAAAATAACAAGAACCACCACAACACAAGATATACGTGGTTCACCCCCAATGTAGGGGCTACATCCATAGAACTACATTTTATATTCAATAATTTACAAACACACAGTTCTGATCTACACACTTAGCTACAGATCTTCTCAACAACCCAAAACTGGGCACTTAGCTGCAGAACCTTCCTTCCAAAACCCTCTGCGCACTCAGCTGCAGAGGTCATCCACGCACTCAGCTGGGACTTAGTCTTAACCCCACAAATAGACCTTAGCTTCTTCGCATCACATCATGTCATAGCACAAAATCCTACGAAAAATCCCTTTTCTCCTTTACATAGGTGCCTATTTATACAAGTGCACTATTACAATACCATGGGTTTAAACCATGGGCTTAAAAACCATGGGCTTAAACCATGGGTTATTTACAAAAAGAGGGGCTTCAACCCAACCCCGAAACCCCTAAGACAATTTTGGACCGCAACTCTGCTTACAAGCTTCGCACCAAAACCGCGGAGTTGCCAAAATTAAGGACCTTCAAGGTCTGAGCCCCAACAGGCCCCTAAGACTCACCAGTGTCCTGTCCCGGGGTACTCTGCTACTTTTCTGGTGGAATAATCTTGTTGGCGAATATAGTGAAATGCTTGTTGAGGCTACACATGATATCTTCAGCTACTTTCTCCTTCTCTACTATCTCCTTTAGCACTTTTTCGAGCTCTGTATCCATCTACATCTCTGTAAGCATCATCTTTAATCCTCCCACCGTCTTTCTCCCTTATATGCCTGTCATCATCATCATCCCTTCTGCTACTTCTACCACTACCATGGCTTGCTCTATCCTTCATCGTTTCATCCTTAGCAGAATGCCTGTGTTCCCTATGACCGTCTCTCATTCTGCTATATTCCTTCTCGAAATATCTTTCAGTGTCATCTTTCTCTTCATAATATTTATGATGTTCATGGGAATCATTGGGCCTTCTAAATCTATCAGTAAATCCATCCCTCGAACTGCCTCTGTTCTCACCAACTACACACCCTGTGGCAGTGAAGGGGTGCGTAACGTGAACTTGGTTGTCCGCCAAGGTGGCTAAAATCCTGGTTGAACAGGTGGAAGATATGGTGGACGCTGTGATGCAACATTCTCATCCTCACCAAAGTCTTCAAAACCTTCAAGTGGGAGCTCCGTGTGGAACCAACAGGATTCATCTCAAGATCCTCCGATGTCTTTCCTGATGGCTTTTGTCTTTCTTCGTTCCGCTTAGAGCAAACTTCTACCTTAAATTTATTTCTGGTTGATCGTGTCTGCATTGGCTGATTCAGTGCTAGGTCAGTCTCTTCACAAGGTGCAGATGTAGGTGGGTTTCTCATAAGGTTCTGCAGACCCCTCTGTCTGAATTCTCTCAACAATTCCTGGACTTCGTGATCAGTTGACATGGACTCAACTCAAGAAAATGCATAATGTGAAATTCGCAGGTCTGGGTGTCTTCTTATAGAATCCAATGACCAAATCTGCCATAATTGTGCATTAAAGACACCAAATCTGACCGAATGGCGGTAGATCTTGTCCAAATGGCGCTAGATTTCCCAAAATCTCATCATTACAGGCAGTTAATGCAGTTAACGTACTGGCGCCGCCAAATCTGGTTTTTTCCAACGGTCGTATTTTAAGCTTTGACACACCTCGTCTTTGGCACAACCACTAACTTCAGCTTCACCACAATAAGGACCTTCGACACATCCTGACACAAGCTTCAACAAAACTTTGAACTTCGAACCACGACAGAATTTTCTTCCCCAACCTTTGACACTTCCAAAAATCTGCCAAATCTTCTTTGAGAACAGCTTCATTATAGTCTAGTACCCAATTTCAACTGTTCTTGGTACTTAGACTCTTCTTCTTGCTATTACTTCTGATCAGGGGGTACAGGCTTGTCCCTGTACTTCTTCAATCTACTTCCAATCACCATGGAGGGAAAAATTTCTCCATTTAATTTAGCTAACTGAACTGTGCCACCATCGGTAACTTTCTGAACTATGTAAGGTCCTTTCCAATGTGTCTTGAACTTACCTGGGAACTTCATGAATTTACTGTCATACAAGAGCACAAGATCACCATTCTGAAAATGCTTCTTCTTAATGTGTATATCATGCCATGCTTTTTCTCTAGCTTTTTGCACTTGCTGCTGGAAACCTGCAATGAATATGTCTTCTTCTAGTTCCAGTATCCTCGCTAGCCTTTCATTCAACATAGTTGGATCATCCATCTCTGTGAAGGTAGATATTCTGAGGCTAGGAACAATGTACTCCATGGGCATAACTGCTTCTTCTCCATATACCAGCCTAAAAGGTGTATGGCCTGTCAACTTCTTGCAAGTGGTTCTATAAGCCCATAATACTGTTGAAATTCTAAGATCCTAGTCATTTATGTTAACATTGCAAACCTTCGTCAGAGCATGCTCAAGAATCTTGTTAAAGGCTTCGACAGTTCCATTTGCTTGAGGATGGTAGGCAGTACTCTTCTGATGATATACTTGAAATTCTGCGGTCAATGCTTCAATAGTCTTATTCAGAAAATGTGATCCTTGATCACTCATAAGAATTCTAGGACTTCCAAACCTCGACAAGATATTATCGAATATGAACTTTGCAGCTGTAGCAGCGCTACAGTCCTTGACTGGTTGAGCTTTGGCCCAATGAGTAAGGTAATCAGTTGCTGTAATAATGTATCTTGCTCCAGATTTCTTTGCAGGGGGATTGATTGGTCCAACAAAATCAATAGCCCACTTGTCAAATGCTTGTAAATTTACCTGTGGAACTAGACGCATCTCATCCCTCCTGGATGGTTTTCCTGTCCTCTGACAGATATCCCAGCTGTGGCAATACTCTCTTGCATCCTTATGAATCGTAGGCCACCACAATCTAGCTATCAGAATCTTCTGTGCCATAGCTTTTCCTACATAATGACCTCCTGCTGCTCCAGAATCTGCCTCAGCCAAAATCAATGGCTTTTCATGCTCCAAGACACATCTGTGTAGTATTTCATCTAGTCCCATCTTATATAGTTGTCCTGCTATCAAGGTCAAGTCAACTGCTCTAACCACCAACTGGTTCTTCTACTGTGTTGTCATCTCAGAGGGTGAAAAAGCTGTAGACAAGTACTGAACAATATCCTGAAAATAGTCATCAACCATCTGGATGGCAAACAACTGGGCATCAGGAAGACCTTCATCCAAACTAGTGGGTTCTTCTCTTGACTCGAGCCTCGACAAGTGGTCAGGCCCTAGGTTAAGTGTTTCTGGCTTAACTATGATCTCAAAGTCATACTCCTGAAACAAAATCAGCCATCTGCATATCCTTCCACCTAACACAGGCTTTTTAACCAAATACTTCAAAGAAGAATGGTCAGTGAACATCTTAAAATGAGATCCTAACAAATAATGTCGAAATTTATGCAAAGCATAAACCATAGCTAGAACTTCTCGTTCTGTCGTAGTATAATTCTTTTTGCTGTGGACAATTTTCTACTTGCAAAAGCAATAGGGTGATCAATATTAACTTCACCTGACTAAGCCAATACTACACCTAAAGCAATGGAAGATGCATCGACATGAACATGAAACTCCTTATTCTAGTCAGGGAATACTAAGATAGGGGTAGTTACCATCTTTTTTTTCAAAATGTCCAAGCTTTCCTTACATTCAGGTGTCCATTCAAACTTAATATCTTTCTTCAATTTATTTTCCATAGGGGTTGTAATCTGAGCATATCCTTTAATAAATTTCCTGTAATATCCATTATGACCAAGCGTAGTGCAAAGTTGCTTAACAGACTTCGGAGGTTGCAAGTTCACAATAATGGCTATCTTCGCAGGATCCACCATTAATTCTTGCTTGCATACAATGTGACCTAGCAGAATTCCAAAAGGTGCACAAAAGATACACTTCTTCAGGTTCAATGAAATCTGATGTTGTCTACACTTGTCCAACATAAGTCTTAAACTGGCATTATGATCTTTCAATAAACCAAAGATAGTCCAATCATCAAAGTAAACTTCCAAGAACTTATGAATAAATTCCTTAAATGCAGATATGAATACTCTGGAAAACATAGCAGGTGCATTCTTCAATCCAAAGGGCATAATAGTATACTGAAAAGATCCCATTTCTGTAGCGAAGGTTGTTTTATGTCGATCCTCTGGAGCAATTCTGATCTGATGGTAACCTGAAAATCCATCAGTGAAAGAATAAACTTCTTGACCTCCGACATTGTCTAAAACTTCATCTGTAAAGGGAGTAGGGAAAGGATCATGTAAAAAGGCATCATTCAGCTTCCTCATATCAACACAGATTCTAATTTCTCCCTTGGTCTTCTTTTCTTGTACCACCATAGGGCTGACCCATTCAGACTCTTTGATAGGCTCAATGATTCATGTAGCGAGCATCTTATCTAGCTCCATCCTGAGTTTTTCTTTATACTTAGGATTCATCCTATAAGGGCGCTGCTTCACAGGCTTCACATCAGCTTTCAAAGGGATTTTTATCACTCCTATATCACCAAGGATACCTTTCATTTCTAAGAACTTCGTCAAAAATAAGTCTTGACACTCATGGAGGAGTTCAGTCACTTTACTCACCATTTATTCATTCCAATAATCTCCAATGGTAGCGTACTTAGGCATTTATTCTGATCCAATGTTTACTTTCCTTGTTTTCAAGGGCTAAGTTACTTTAGGTGATTTGACTGCTGGTCCATGTACTTCGCAATGTCCTTCTAACTCAGGAATATTAATGTTGTGAGGGTCATCATCTTCATCAATGGCTAGGTTATAACATTCTACTGCATTAGTTTCTTGTTCCTTCCAATCAAGTTGGTGCTCGGCTATTTCTTTATCATCAAACACCTTAGTATGGATCACCCTAATAGCTGCGTCCAAAGTAGGGAAATCCTCATTAATAGAAAATGTGAGCACAAAAATATCAACAAGGCTAACCCAACTTATAGTACCATGGCAAATCTCCACCTCTGCATACCAGTTCTTTTCTACAGGTTCCAGAGTGTGTACAAACCTATGTACCCATTCTTCATAAGGTACATGCTTCCATGCTTCATAACACTACTCCAAATGTTCCTGAGGGCTAGTCTTACCATTAAATCTTCTTCGTACCTCTTGAGGTTGATCCATGAATCTCAGGCGAAGAAAATTTTGACAAGCTCTCCAACTATGAATATACTTTTTATGACCATTCCACCATCTAGCAGCTGCGGCTCTGAATACTGAATCTAGAGTCTCCATTTTTTGTGAATCTGGTACTTTCTCTGAGAATTGTACAATAAAATATTCTGGGTCTGTCAAGCCATCAAAAGTAGGTAAGATCTTTGTTTGTGAGCAAGCCCATCTGATAGACTTGGTAATTCTTGCACACCGATGTCCATGTAGCTCATAAACTCTATTCTGCCAATTCTCTAGGCCTTCATCTGAATCAGTCTTGCAAGAACTGCCACACTGCCAATCCATTATACCTTCAGTAGTAGGGTTAACATAGTCATATTCTTTAGCTATGATGTTGTAAATATGATCTAAAACATCCTAATCTTCATCTCTGACTGGCTCTGTATACCTTTCTCCTTGAGAAGGGTCCAACGGTACTATGACTCTCAAGCCTTTTCCTTCAAAAGTCATCTGTCTGTTCTTAAGGTTGATTACTGCATAATTGTCTATTGCCCATTCAATTCCTAGCAATGCTGGATAGGGGTTGCTATCATCAATTATTTCAATGACTTCAAAATCTGCTAAGTTACTAACTCCATCAATATCCACTGGTACACTAGGGAATCTTCGCAAGGGCACAATCTTCTGCTGATTGGCTAATCTCAGTTGTATAGGGGACCATTCAAGCGTAGGTCTTCCCATTTGTTCCCATGTCTTCTTAGTTAGGACATTCAATTATGATCCCAGGTCTAAAATGATATCAGTCATGTCATAATATCCTATCTGAGCATGCAATCTCATTTCTCTTCCAGTCCTTCTAACTCTATTAACATTTTTTCCTCTATCAAAGCTTCGCAAGACGCAATAACTTTCTGTAACTCATTCAAAGCATTCTGATTTCTTAATAGCTTCATACAACTCTATAAAAATGATGTTAGTGTACTTAATTGATCTGATGAAGCTTCTTGAAACTGTAACTGCTGTTGATGCTGTTGCATAGTTACTATTGATGTTCTCGGATCAGCAAAGTCTTTTTTAGCTTCCATAAATTTTCCTTTTTCTCTTCCAACATCGAAGGCTGGAATTTTCTCTGGGGTCTTACAGACCCAAGCCTCATCAGGTCGTTTCCCCTTATTCTGCACTTGTGTCGTAGTTCCACTCCTTGTAACAATGTTAACGGCTCGGATAGGTCTTTTCTCTACAGAAATCATCTGAACATTCTGAGTAGGAGAACCATTTCTTTCTTGTATCTTATCTATCAACTGTGGGAATAGCTCAATCACATGATCGACTGCTCTGCAATATCGACATGTCGTAGTCGGGTTCTGACAGTCTCTAGCTACATGTCCTGCCTGATTACAGTTCTAGCAAATAACCTGGCCTTGACCTCTTCGAGGCATACCACCACGACCACAACCTCTAAAATTACCTCGACCTGATGTACTACCATGGTAACCATATTCATCATTACCTTGTGCATCGGGCTGTACCCTATAAGCATCATAGGTTTGCTCTCTCATGAGGTCAAAGCTGCGACATTCGTCTTTGTTGTGACCAACTAAATTACAAAACTTGTAGTAGGGATTCTTAGGTACTTGAACATATCTCTGCAGCAGATAGCAATCTTCAGGTCGATGCTGGCCAGTTGTTCTACAGATCTCACAATATAGGATAGTAGGGTTAAACGGGTTTGGTGCACCAGTATTCAAATAATTTCCTAATATAGGACATTGTTCTTTGTCATGACCTTCTGTCTTACATCGTGTACACCAAACCTCTTCTCGAATAGCTTTCCCTTTTTTCATGCCGCGAAGCTCCAAAGCCATTTCTTCTAACTGTGCCTGTATTTGGGCTAGTCTAGAATTATCTCCAACAAGAGCTATTTCAAGTTTCATAGCAATTTCCAACACCTCTTGTTGATCAGCAACCTGCTGTTGCATAAGTGGAGTCCTGATATGAGGCAATAGTGCTGTGATGAACCATTCTTTATGCTGTTTTGGTCCAATAGTGAAACTAACTCGATCCAACAGAACCTTGAACCTCTGATCAAAGTCCCAAACTGATTCACCCCACTTCTGCTGAATTTCTTTTAGTTCAGTTATACACTATGAATCTGATTTAGGCTTCTTGAATTCTTTGATCATTTCTTTTTTAATATCAGCCAAGACATAGTTCTGAGTACTGGAAAACTTCATAAACCAGGTCAAAGTTCGGTCTCTGAAAGAGGTGACCAGCTGTGCTCCTCTTGTATTTTGATCCATAATATTCTTAGCAGTCCAAACAGCTTCGCATAAGAACCAAAACTGCTATGGATCCTCTGATCCAGTTCCTCTAAAGACTGGGAGCTTGATATCATCATTCACATGGGCCATATTGAATCGAGGGGGGGGTAGGGGGAGGAGGAGGGGGAAGACTGGTAACATGAGGAAGGGAACTTTTTGAGGTAGACTGACCTGCGATAGGACTACTTGGGCTAGGGTTACTTTCAGACTGCGAAGGGTTCTAAGGGATAACAGATCTGTGTTGTGAAGTGATAGGAGGGTTTCTTTAGATTCAGATTCTTCTAGACTTAATGAGGTATAATCGGTATTCTGGCCTAGGGTATAGGATCCAAGAGTTCTCTTGTATCTTTTACTGTTGCGAAGAAAACCACTTTGCTCGTTGAAGTCACTTTCGCTTTCAAACATAGGTTAGTAGCAATAAATATACTAATCTGATTGGATAAGCAATATGCCTTTCTCAGCCTAGAGCATTTTATTTTTTAGACTTAATGAATTTAGGTACTTAACCCTTGGTCCTTTGAAAAATTGTTGTTTTGCTTTGCTGAAAGAAGTATGTGTGTTGATGGCGAACTCCGTCACAAATGCGTCAAGGGTTCGCGTTATCCAGAAGTCAATAGCTCTTGATATCACGTTGTTCACACTTTTCAACAACTTAATTCTTTCTGGGGTCCAGGTAGGAGACTGATCTTCTTTGAAGTTTGTCTTTCTTTCTGTCAACCTAGATAACCACTGGTGCAATTCTATATGGATACTACCAAAGAAAATTTAATAAATATCAGAAAAAAGTACCTTTGCAAGAAGTCGTCTGAGCTATGATGAGGGTCCTTATTCTCTTGTTCAACAAATCTTAGATAAGTATCTTCAATCCAATCATTGATTTCTTTTACTAAGGGCCTCCAAATCATATCCCTCCAGGTACGACGTAGATCCCTCTTGAAGCAGATACTGGCTCAACCGGCAATGGAACCAATTTGTTGGGCTTAGGGAAGACCCGAGTTCTTATACTTTTCTCTTCGCACCAACAAAGAGACCCACAGTGTTGGCCCTTTATGCAACAACCTATGAATAGGTTGCAGTCTCACCCGAAACAGCTATGGGGTGTCGCAGAATCAGGTTTCTGCGGGCAAAAGAGGGATATTACTGTACCTTTAGCCTTAACAAAGAATAATTATACAATACAAAGCATCGATATTCACTTAAATAACTTTGCAGTTTAGATAAAATGACAGTTACTTGCTTAACCCTTAACTGGGAATTCACAACGAAGTTAATACTTAACAGTTTATCTTACTTTATCATTCATCTACTTATCAAATGCATAAAACATAACAGGAACAAAAATAACAAGAACCACCACAACACAAGATATATGTGGTTCACCCCCATTGTAGGGGCTACGTCCACAAAACTGTGTTTAATATTCAACAATTTACAAACACATAATTCTGATCTACGCACTCAGCTGCAGATCTTCTCAACAACCCAAAACTACGCACTTAGCTACAGAACCTTCCTTCCAAAACCCTCTGCGCACTCAGCTGCAGAGGTAATCCATGCACTTAGCTGGGACTTATACTTAACCCCACAAATAGACCTTAGATCCTTCGCATCACATCATGTCATAGCACAAAATCCTACAAAAAATCCCTTTTCTCCTTTACATAAGTGCCTATTTATACAAGTGCACTATTACAATACCATGGGTTTAAACCATGGGCTTAAAAACCATGGGCTTAAACCATGGGTTATTTACAAAAACAGGGGCTTTGACCCAACCCCAAAACCCCTAAGGCTATTTTGGACCGAAACTCTACTTACAAGCTTCACACCAAAACCATGGAGTTGCCAAAATTGAGGACCTTCAAGGTCTGAGCCCCAATAGAGATCTTCCCCCGAGTGTTGTTATCCTGCACATATCTCCTTGCATTGAGAATAGGCATGTTCCACTACTTGGAACTAGTTTTCTTGCCCCTGACACTTGTCTCCTCCTAGATTTGTACTATAAAGCACTTTTATTCTTTTTCAAGATTTTCAAAATATATGAAAAATTCCCCCCAAAAAAACCAAAAATCCGAACAGGAAAATATGTTATCTTTGGCGGTAGTCAAGTCATGTCTCCTTCAAACAGAGTACTATATATCACATCCATTGGTTGGGTTATTAGTTTGACTTTGGGAGATGTACTCGTTACTCTGAGTTTATCTCCACTGATTGGGTAAGCTTCAAGTCCCTATGGATCCTCTATTGATGCCTCCTGTGTCATAGAGATGTCCTAGTTTGCATATCGATTCCATGTTGCCTACCTTCATTCACCACTTTACTTTATGCACTTATTTGAAGGAAGTTGAATCATGAGTCAGCCATTCCTTAGTTATCTTGACTTTTCATGTCGGTCATTCTCGATACTATTACTGGTTCATGCACATCATGTTCGAGTTCTTCCACATTATACATCCACTATAGAATTTGAGGCCAAAATCCGACAGCTACCATGTCTGAAATTCGACACTAAACTTTCGGGTATTCAACACATACACTTTCTTTTTGCCATCGATGGTGTAACATCAGATCTTTGACCATGGAATAATAAGGGTTGAAGCTTGGACAGACAATTGTGTCGCATATTCGATCATTATTCCTTCCGAAGTGCCAAACAAAATTGCATAAACCATCGTAAATCCGACGTCATATGACCCCTGAAGCATCGAATGTTCGATGAACAAAAGTGTCTTAGAAATGGTGGTATCGTCGGTTTTTAATTCAGACAGTGTCGATACTCTGACGCACTTCAACACTAGAAGAGTCGGCCTTTCGATGCAGTCCGACACTTTAATCGCCCGTCATCCGACGGGAGGAAGCGTCAGAGACATGGCATGGTTGTTGGATGGGTTGACCGGAGTGTCGATAGAAAGTCAGAAAATCAATTCCTGTTGATGGATTTAAAAAACAAAACCAAATATTTCACTTACGACCACATGGTTTCAGTCTAGAATTTGACCACTGAAGGAATCCTGGCAGAAAACTAGAGGATTCTATGTCAATTATATATTTCATCCTTGCACATATAGTTATCACAACTACTTTACTCTTAACTTTACTTTTCACAAAATATAAAACCCAATATCCTCAAGAGAAGCACCCTCCTTTCTATTTATGGAATAAGGAAGAGAGTAATTACAAGCAAACCCTGTACTAAGTCTACAAGTGGACTACTTAACAAGACAAAGAAGACAAATTCCAATCTATCCAATCCATGAACACTTTAATAGAATGTTCCTTAACTAGAGACATTACATGTGCTAAGAGTAGGTGATTACATCACAACTTCATGGTAGTGTGAACCACATGTACAAAGGTCACGTAATCCCATGCCCACATGTTCCAACTTACCCACTTAGAAATGGCCTATATGAATTGGCTTTCGAGAGAGTCGGAGAAAGGTTGCTTGCAATCAAGTTTTCCTAGTTGAACACAATGCAATGCTTCTCTGGGTGAGACTATTAGTTGGAAAGTGGAATGAAGCAGTCCCCATACACTATCTGTGTCCCTGACCTCCATTTTGAGTTGACTAAAGTTCTAAAGGGTGGTATTTTATAACATGATTAAGATGAAATGGGTCTAAAGAATTGTGTTTATCGTTCATATGCATTATGCTAATTGTATAAGTATATTCATGAGTTTCTCCCTGTATAAGAAAGAGCTCTCATGCAAAGAGTGATTTACATCTCCAATCTTAATAAGTGATGATGGAGGACACTGAACCTATAGAGTCTCTAAACGGAGGGGACCAAAGGAAACATCTAAGATAAAAAATAACAGAAATAAACTTGCTGATCATGAGGCATTCAATACTTTTAGAATAGTCTAGCTTTGCTCAAGGAAGGGATATAGAATAAGATTGAATCCTACAAATACATAACCACTTCATATAGCAAAGAGACAAAGAAACAACATAGTATGTTACCTTGAATCATTATTAATAATGTACAGTAGATATTTAACTTCACTCTTGCAAATTCCAAACAACCAGTAGAATAGTACAGTAGAATAGTCTAGCAAATTTCCAGGGGATCAATACTTGTTTTCAGAATTATAGTCTTAGGCTAAATAGTAAATGGAAGATATACCTCATTTGGCACATTTGCTACTTTGAAATTTCCTTCAAATTCTGGTTTTGGAGTGTACTCCAAGTCTTCAATGCCCCACCCCTACACACTCAGGAAACAAATGAAAACGAATTGGAAAACTAAAGAAGAGAAATGATGTTCATAACAATCAATGCAACATCAATTTGCAAACAATAAAAATCCCAAAACATAGCTGAAAGAAATCCCAAAACAAAGGATAGGCTGACCAATGGGCATAAAACAATGCCAAGTGTTTTTACCTCTCGATTTTTAATAAGATAGCCTTTCCCATCCACCATGTGTGAAATCATCATTATCATGTCATATTCGGCATCAGGGAACTTGAAAGGAAGCTTGTTTGTCTCTATATCAAAAGCACACACACAAACTTCAGCTCGTTGAAGAAGATATGCTCTATTTTCCAAGGTAACCTTTGAAGAGTCCAGTTTAACAGTGTACCATTGTCCACATCTTGCATCTACGGGATTGTAAAATCCATAAACAAGTAAAGAATGAATGTTAGTTTTTCGTTATATAAAAACTCTTGCTGCAAAGGCTGTTGAATGTGGACTTATCAGTGTAGAGACAAGCCATTCTTTGTTCAAAATCATCTTGAAAACATTGAATGTGGACTTATGATGTAGAAAAAATCCATTATTTGTTCAAAAGAATCTTGAAATCATAAAATGGAGACATGAGTGTGTTGCAAAAATAAATGCATCTTGCTACAATTGACCAAGTATTCAAACAATCTATCTCCGAAGCTATCATGCCCAACCGTTTTTATAAACATGTTATATAACATCTATCATTTACTAATTCAATTCAAGTAACTGATTTCTTTAAAATCCTCAAGCAACATTAAATGACACTCAATTGCTTAATCTAATCAAGGAATTTAAAATATAATGATCTAACATAAATTATGTAAGAAAAAAATTATAACTAATAAGAATATATCACTTGATAAAACATGGATAACCAAAAATACTATGTATATAAGGCCATCGATCTAATCAAAACTCCATTTCTTTCCTGTTAACTATGGAAATGTTTCTCAACGCTATCTGCAACAAGTTCCAATGGAGGAGTCAAATAGAAATAGTGAAAATTACACAGTAAAAATATAGAAATAGATGTTTTTAAATGTGTTCCTCCTTACCATTCATTGAGCTTCTCTCTATTTCAAGAATAATTTAAAATTCTCTACTAAACAAGACCAACCACATCAAGGTGGAAGCTTTTATGGCCCCTCCCCCCCCTCATATCACTCTCAACTCCCCAAACCCAATGCTTATACTTGCAAATAACAATTCATTTCACTATCTCACAATGCAAATAACAATGCATCTACAATGCAAATTATTTCACTCAATAGTTGAAAAATGCTTTCATTAAATCATTCTTTATAACATTCATTAAACCATTCAATCATTCAACAGTTGAAAAAACATTCATTAACTAATTCATTAAAACATTAATTTAGTAAATGGCAGAAAAAAAATATTAGTAAACAATTCAGTAAAGCATTCATTCATAAAACAGAGGAAAAAGCATTATTTTTTTTTTATAAATAATAATTACTGAAAATTTGTTTAGTGTTGGTTCTCTGTGGGGCAGACCCAAGTTTACTTGTTATGTACCAACAAAACCCCTAGCTCACTGGTCCTTTCGGTGACAGATTACAGAGCAGCCTGAAGTCTCACCTGAAGTGATCTTAGATGGGGTGGTTGAAGACTCAAGTGTCCTTAACCGAGTTCTGTAGCATCCTGGGGTCTTACGACTCTTCTTAGCCAATGGGATCTCTTTCTGTGGTGACGACCCGTCTTACTCGTTGGCCCTAGGATGGAGCGGTCTCTTATCGCATCGCTGTCTCCAGAGCGATGCGCAAACTATCTCCTCAGCTACCCTCTTATACTGTGATATCTCACACCGTGGTTCCTCCAATAGTGCAATATCACCTTTCTATACTGCGATATCCTTTATGGTAAGACTTCAATATGGCTTTCACGGTACAAAGGCTCCTCTCTTAGTATACTAGTTAATCTAAACAACCTCACTTAGACTTCTATAGTATAATATGCTTAACATCAACTATACTGAACTCGCAAAACTCATATACCGGAGTCACTTAACATAATAACTGTCAACTAACATGAACCAAGCATTGATAAACTCATATACAGGCTACTTGATACATTCAGCTTGCGGTGAAACTTCTATGCGCTATAACTGAAGCATAACATACATATGTCCATCAACTGATAAGAAACATTCATGTAACAGGTAATAGATAACACATAAGTAAAGCATAAACACATGAAATGGTTGCACAACACACGGATTTTATGTGGTTCACCTCCAGGGGGGAATCTACATCCACGGGAACTGGTTTTTATATTATATCTTGAGAGAGTAAACACAGTTCCACTGTAACCTATTATGCAGCTTGAGATCTTCTAGGAAACTCCACACACACAACCAGGAGCCCTTCTCTCTTAGATCTCTTTTTCTTCTTATATTTCCTTCTTACAATATACTCCTCCTCTCTCTCTCAATCCCTACGAATTGTTACATACATGCTCTAATAGCCAGCTACTGGTTACAGTAAGATAACTACCGACTGAATAACAGAACCAGAGCTTAACTCTTATAATACTAGGACTCTAGAGACACTTGGCTAGCTAAATGACTCAATGGCTACTCCACGTATGACTTTCTAAGCAGCTACCCAATTGTCTAACCTTTTACATTAAAAAATACATGCTTATATAGGCGGCCTGAAGGTCTCACCATTACAAAAATGTGGGCCTTTCCCAACAGTAACCCAAAAACCCTAACGGTGACAGTCGGCGCATCTGTACTGTGGGCTATCGCTTACTGTCACACCACAGCTTCCTACAGTCTTCCACACTTCTCGGCGCTAATCGTGGGTATGGGCACTGCTTCCTGCTGTCCTTTTTCTTCAATACCTCGGCCTGTTCCTCCTTTTCCTTTATGAGGATAGCTAAGCCCTCCTGTCTTCGCCACTACCTTAAGTGCAGTGGTTGAGCTCTCTCTTCTTGGCCGCTCAGGTACTATCTTCTTTGACTCCCCTGTCCCGATGTAGCAACTTTTCCTGTAGCTGCGGGACCCTGCTCCAACAGTCCCCTAACACTTACTTGTGGCTCGTCCTTGAGCCACTAATAGTTGGCTTCTCCTGCTGTAGCTTCTCCTTGGCTTCCTGCAAAGTCTTTGTAAGTATCTCATGAAGTTTTGCGACTTCTTTATTCATAACCTCGACACACTCTTGTGCTGTTTCAAGCATAGCTTGACTAATGCTGGAATCTTATGTATCATTAATATCACTTTTTCTTGTAGTAAACTCCTTAACCTTCTGCTCAACCGCATCGTTCTGAACCAACATGCTAGCATTAAACTCCACAATGTTTCAAAAACCCCGCAAGCGTCCTATGACTTGCGCAATTTTTTTTTCTCACCCCCGCAAGCATCCTATGACTTGTGCAAAATAAAATTTCCTCATTCGATTCCTTATACTTAGAATACTTAGAACTCTTTACCTGCTGGTGTAGACTAATTACCAGTGCGATGCCTCCTTTCAAATACACTGGGAATCTAGACACTCAAAGCTGTCTGGGTTAGGGTGGAGGGGTGGAGTGGCTTTCACTATAGAGATTAAGCCTACTACCATTAATCAATGTCGAAAGAAGTTCCCCGTTCAATTTGATGAGCTGAACGACACCTCCTTCTGTAACATATTGAATCTGATATGGCCCCAACCAATGCATCTTGAACTTCCCTGGGAACCTAACAAACTTACTGTCATATAGGAGGACTAGGTCTCCTATCTGAAAACTCCTGCTCTTGATGTGCTTGTCATGCCAAGCTTTCTCTCGTGCCTTCTGCACTTTCTGATGAAATCCTGCGATGAATTTGTCTTCCTCTAAGGCAAGCAGCTGCGCTAGCCTTTCATTCATCGTATCTGTATCAGCTATCTCGGTAATTTGAGCAACTCTTAAACTGGGAATAATATATTCCATAGGCATAACAACCTCTTGTCCATACACCAAGCTGAAAGGTGTGTGTCCTGTAAGTTTCTTGCATGTAGTCCTATAATCCCATAATACGACATTAACCCTGAGGTCCCAATCATTTCTTTGGCTGTCACAGATCTTAGTAAGAGAATTTTCTATAATCTTGTTAAAGGCCCCCACTGTACCATTAGCTTGAGGATGGTAGGGAGTGCTCTTATGGTGCTGGATCTGAAATTCCTCCGTCAAGGCCTCAATAGTGTGCTTTAGAAAATGTGTGCCTTGATCACTCATCAAAATTACTAGACATCCAAATCTAGTTATGATGTTTTCAAAAATGAACTACGTAGTTGTAGTAGCATCACAATTCCTTACTGCTTTAGCCTCTGCCCAACTAGTGAGGTATTCTGTTCTTGTGATGATGTATCTCGCACTAGTTCATTTCCTTGGTGGGTTGATAGAACCCACAAAATCTATAGCCCACTTGTCAAATGCCTGCAGCATAATCTGTGGTCGCAGCGGCATTTCATCTCTCTGCGAAGGTTTTCCTACCCTCTGGCAGATATCACAACATCTGCAAAACTCCTTAGTGTCTTTATGCAAAGCAGGCCACCATAACCCTGCAGTCAGGATTTTCTGAGCAGCCGGCTTTCCTGCGAAATGTCCTCCTGTGGCATTAGAGTGTGCTTCTCTGATAACGGTGTCTTTCTCGTGCAGCATCATGTATCTTCCCAGACTTCATCTGGACCTAACTTATATAGATGTCCTACGATCAAAGTGAAGTCTGCTACTTTCACAACTAACTGTTTCTTTTGTTGTTTAGTAAAGTCAACTGGTGCCCACGCTATAGTGAGAAAGTTAATAATATCCTCATAGTACTCATCTGTGATATAGATAGAAAATAATTACGCATCTGGTAGATTATCCTCTAAATTACTTGGTTCTTCTCCTGAATCTATCCGCGACAGATGATCAGGTCCAGCATTTAATTTTCCTTCTTTACAATGATTTCAAAATCATACTCCTAAAATAAGAGTAACCATCTACAGATCCTTCCTCCTAATACTTGTTTATTGACCAAATAATTTAATGCAGAATGGTCAGTAAACATCCTGAATGGGGAACCCAATAGGTAGTGCCTGAACTTTTGTAGAGCATACACCATAGCTAATCCTTCTCTTTTTGTGGTGGTGTAGTTCTTTTCCGCGGTAGATAGATTTCTGCTTGAGTACGTGGTAGGGTGATCAATACCTCCTTCTCTTGGTTGTGTTAAGATGATCCCTAGTGCGATGCCAGATGCATCCACATGTACATGAAATGGATTTTTCCAATCTGGGAGTACTAATATGGGTGCTGTAAGCATCTTCTCTTTAAGTGTGTCTAAACTTTGCTGGAATTCCTCATTCCATAGGAATTTCACGTCTTTCTTTAACAACTTTTCCATAGGTGTTGTGATCTTTGCATAACCTTTGATGAATTTTCTATAGTACCCGGTATGATCGAGCACTGTTCTCAATTGCTTGACTGAGTTGGGTGCTAGGAGATGTACAATGATGGCAATCTTTGTAGGATCTACCATCAAGCCTTTTCTGCAAACAATATGACCCAACAGAATACCAAATGGTGCACAGAATATACATTTCTTCAAGTTAAGAGAAATATGATATTGCCTACATTTCTCTAACATGAGCCTTAAATATCCTATATGCTTGTTGATTAATCCAAATACAGTCCAATCGTCAAAATAAACTTCTAAGAATTTATGGATGTATTCCTTGAATACATCAACTACTACTCTAGAGAAGATAGCTGGTGCATTTTTAAGACCAAAGGGAATTACCGTGTACTAGAATGAGCCCCATTCTGTCGCAAAAGTGGTCTTGTGTCGATCCTCTGGATGGATTCTGATCTGGTGATAGCCTAAAAAGCCATCAGTGAAGGAGTAGACCTCCTGTCCTCCCACATTGTCTAACACTTCATCAGTGAAAGGTGTCGGAAATGGGTCATGAAGTGATGCGTCGTTGATTTTGCACAATTCGACACAAATCCTGATTTCTCCTTTGGTTTTCTTTTCCTATATGACCATGGGACTAACCCATTCGCTTTCTTCTACTGGCTCAATGATGACTGCTGCTAGCATCTTATCAATTTCATCCTTAAATTTTTCTTTATAGCGGTGATTCAATCTGTATGGATGCTGCTTAACTGGCCTAGCATCCTCTTTCAATGGTATGCGCATGACTCCCAAATCTCCTACTATTCCCTTTATCTCTGTGAACTTAGTGGGAAATAGGTCCTAATAGTCATGTAAGAGATCTGCGATGTGTCCTACTATTTCATCATCCCAATAGTTTCCAATAGAGGCAAACTTAGGTTCTGTTTCTGTGCCAATATTGATCTTTTTAATCTTGATAGGTTCTGTGATAGCTGGAATTTCTAGTATGGGTCCATGAACGTCGCGAGTCCCTTCTGACTCATGAATGTTGACACTACGAGGATTCTCATCCTCATCATCTGGTTCTACTGCGAAGTTGTAACATTCTAGCACATGTTCCAACTGGCTGGCCCAATCAGGCTGAGCAGGCACTGATAGGGTACAGTCATCAAATACCTTATTCTTTATTACATCTAGAGCCTGATCAATGCTTGGATACTCAGATTCAAAAGTGAAAGTGAGTAGGAAGCTATCTATCATAAGTGGCCATGTGATGGTTCCTCTGCGCAACTCTGTCTCAGTGTACCAATTCCTTGGAATTGTGTCTAAAGTGTGAATAAATAGGTGAACCCATTCATCCTCTGGAATATCTGACCAACTCTATTCGCAAATATGAATATGTGACCTGGGATCACTCTCTCCTGTGTATTTCTACTATAAAGGCCCCTTGTCCTTAGAAAATATGATCGCCATCAGTCTCTTAAGATCATCCCATGATGTGATATGTTCTTTATGTGCATGCCACCATCTTGCAGGTGTGGCTTTTACTTCAAGGTCCATAGTTTTCATCCTCTGCTCCTGAGGAATTTCCTGCTCAAACTGCTGTAAAAAGTCATTGACATCCGCTAAGCCATGAAACAATGGAATATCAATGATCGCTGTGCCAATCCATCGCAGTGACTTAGTCATAAACGCACATCTGCGAGCTGAGACTTTGTAAAGTCTGTTCTGCCAGTTCTCTAGACCAACATCCGAGTTTGATGCACATGAGTTGTCGCATCGCCAACTAATGTTTCCTTCTATGGTAGGGTTGATGTAATCACTTTGATTAGCAGTCATTTGATAAAGGATTTCCATGTTCTACACCTCCTCCTCTACCCTGATAGGTTCAATGTAGCGAGGACCCTGGAAAGGATCCAACGGTACGATGACCCATATCTGCTTATCCTCAAAGGTCATATGTCTTTTCTTTAAGTTGATAACAGCCATGTTATTGATTTCCCAATCAATACCTAGTAAATCTGGGTATGGTCTACTATCTCCAATGATCTCTATATCTTCAAAGTTTGCAAAGCTGCAAACTCCGTCAATATCAACTAGTACCTGGGTAATCGACCCAGTGGTGATACCCACTACTGATTGGCTAAGCGCAGATGGATAGGTGATCTGGATAACTTAGGGCTACCCATCTATTCCCATGTCTGCTTAGTCAGAAAATTTACCTCTGATCCTAAATCTAGGATTACCTCATCCATTTCCAATTCTCCAACTTGTGCTGTTAGTCTCATATCTCTTCCTGTTCATGTATGTCCCATAATATTATGAACAGCACGCTGTGCACTGCTCACGGAAGAAGATGGCTGACACTGATCTATGATGCACTGAAGCTCTCCAATAGCTTTCTCATTTCTAACAAGTTTCAAGCAACTCCACAGGAAGGATTGTACACTTCCTGTCGACTCATCCTCTTCGCACCTTTCCGATGTGGTAGCCTATGATATCTGCATAGGACTAACACCACAAGGTTCTTGCTGCGGTATTCCCTTGCATGAAAGTACCTGCAATCCTGATGTTGTAGGTTCAGTAAAGAAAGTTTTTGCTTGCTGAAACGTTTCTTTGTTCTTCTGCAGGTCGAGTGGTGTTGATTTATTAGTTGCTTTGCGCACCCACTGCGGACCTGTATTTTTTCTGTATCGTCCTGCGATGTTCTACTAGTAGAAGCACCACTGCGAGTCACTATATTGACTCTTGGTTCTGGGTCATTTTGCTCAGCAGCAATAAGCTGGATGTTCTGGTGTACTACTGGCTTAGGTTCCCTAATCTTGGCTATCAAGATCAGACACTCTTCTATAGGGTGATCATAGGACTTGCAATACTTACATGTCATACTAGGGTTCTAACAGTCCCTAGCATAATGTCCTACAATTCCACAATTGTAACATGTAATAGGTCCATGGCCACGGCCAAATCCTTCTCCATGACCAAAGCCTCCTCCATGGCCTCATCCTCTGAATCCTCCTCCACGACCAACATGAGCCTCTTCATGCTGTGGTCCTACTGCTGGACCTGTTGTTTCTTACTGGACTCTATACAAGTCATGCTTTCTTTCTATCATAATATCATAAGCTCAGCAATTATGTTCATCATGACCTACTGACTTACAGAAGTTACAATATAAGTTCTTAGGGGTTTGTACATACTACTGAAGTAAAGGGAATTCCGGTGGTCGATGTCCTCTTATTCTGTAGAGTTCACACCATGGCCCTTGAGTCTGTAATAAGGGGTTAGGAGCCCCACTTTCTAAATACTCTACAAATACTGGACAATTATCTTTAGTATGGCCCTATCCTTTACACTTTATACACCATATTTCTTGTGCAATCTCTTTTCCTTTCTTAATCTCATGTATCTGTAACATGAGATTGGCTAACTGGTTCTGTAAGCTTGTCGTTCCTGTACTGGTCTCAGCTAGAGGCGAAGCCTCTAGTTTCATTTCCATCTCCAGCGCTTCATCCTGTGTACAGAGTCTCTGTTGCATTAATGGAAGTTTGATGTGAGAAAGCAGTGGTGCGATGAACCATTCCTTATGTTGCTCTGGCGCAAACTCAAAGCTAACCTGGTCTATAAGAGCTTTGAATTTCTAATCAAAGTCCCATACTGACTTTGTAGTAACTATTTAATGTCTTTAAGCTCTGTGATACACTGTGACTCAAACTTAGGTTTCTTAAATTCTTTAATCATTGTGGTCTTGATCTGTACGAGCGTTCTGGCTGGCGCTATTGTATACTTCATATACCATGTTAAAGCTCTGTCTCTAAGTGTAGTGACCAACTAGACAAGTTTAATGTTATCATCCTAGTTTTGTTTAATGGTCCATACGGCTTCACATAGGAACCAATGTTGTTCTGGGTCTTCTACCCTTGTACCCTTGAAGGTAGGTAACTTCATGTCATCCCCCATTATGTTTCTACATGGTGGATGTTGATTTGCTATATTACTACCACTCAGTGGTGTAGGTGTAGGTGATGTAGCGGTAGTATGTACTGTATGTGAACTACTAGATGTAGTCCCTACGGGATTACTCTGAGTCCCGGTTGTTTTCTGCAGGGTATAAGGGTGGTAAGGGATACCTCCTACTAGTCTTTCTGTATTACCGTGACTCTATTCTCTAGTACTGTCTGAACTGTTTTCAAAGAGAGAAGATATGAAATCTACTTTATATTTCTTACCACTACGTGTACATCCAATTTCATCAAAATCACTCTCAAACTCTTGTGACATTACACTGACTTAGCTTATTCATCTGAGAATAAATCCATTACTCCTTTTTCATGTAATAACATCTTAATGAACAAGTTTAAAGAGCTTAGGTACTTACCAAGGTATCCTTTGAAGAAGTACCTCTCTGCTTCGCTGAAACTTTTTCTTTGATCAAATGCAAACTCTGTAATGAAGCCTTCCAGCAAACTCACAATCCAGAAGTCTACTGCCCATGAAATGGGATTATCTATACTCTTCACGGTCTGAATCAGCTCTGGTGTCCAGAAAATGTTCCTTTTCTTCTTGAATATGTTCTAATCAGTCAACTTTGATATCCAGTCATACAACTCATTTGCATAGGTCGCAAAAAATATCGTATGCAGATCAATGAAGATATGTTTTTGTAACCAGTCCTCTGTACTCAGTCTAGGACTCTTGTTTTCTTTTTCAGCAAATTATTTCTCCTTAGACTCAACCCACCGGTTGAGTTCTTCTTTAGTAGGATGCCAACAGAACATTAGCTCGTCAATGTTTTCAAATCCAACAACAGAACCATTTGTTGGTTCTCTGTGGGGCAGACCCAGGTTTACTTGTTATGTACCAACAAAACCCCTAGCTCACTGGCCCTTTCGGCGAAAGACTGCAGAGAAGCCTGAAGTCTTACCCGAAGTGATCTTAGATGGGGTGGCTGAAGACTCAAGTGTCCTCAACCGGGTTCTGTAGCATCCTGGGGTCTCGCGGCTCTTCTTAGCCAGCGGGATCTCTCTCTGCAGTGACGACCTGTCTTACTCACTGGCCCTGGGAGGGAGTGGTCTCTTATCGCATCGTTGTCTCTAGAGTGATGCGCAAACTATCTCCTCGGATACCCTCTTATACTGCGATATCTCACACCGCGGTTCCTCCAACAGTGCGATATCGCCTTTCTATACTGCGATATCCTTTATGGTAAGACTTCAATATCGCTTTCATGGTCCAAAATATCCTCTCTTAGTATACTAGTTAAGCTAAACAGCCTCACATAGACTCTTATAGTCTAATATGCTTAACATCAACTATACTAAACTCGCAGAACTCATATACCGAAGTCGCTTAACACAATAACTGTCAACTAACATGAACCAAGCACTGATAAACTCATATACATGCTACTTGATACATTCAGCTTGCGGTGAACCTTCTATGCGCTATAACTGAATCAGAACATACATACGTCCATCAACTGATAAGTAACATTGATGTAACAGGTAACAGATAACACATAAGTAAAGCACAAACACATGAAATAGTCGCACAACACAAGGATTTTATGTGGTTCACCTCCAGGGGGGAAGCTACATCCACGGGAACTGGTTTTTATATTATATCTTGAGAGAGTAAAAATAGTTCCATTGCAACCTATTATGCAGCCTGAGCTCTTCTGGGAAACTCCACACACACAATCGGGAGCCCTTCTCTCTTAGATCTCTTTTTCTTCTTATATTGCCTTCTTACAATATACTCCTCCTCTCTCTCTCAATCCCTCTAGATTGTTACATACATGCTCTAATATCCAGCTACTAGTTACAGTAAGATAACTACCGACTGAATAACAGAACCAGAGCTTAAATCTTATAATACTGGGACTCTAGAGACCTTCGGCTAGCTAAATGACTCAGTGGCTACTCCACGTCTGACTGTCTAAGGAGCTGCCTAATTGTCTAACCTTTTACATTATGAAATACATGCTTATATAGGCGGCCCAAAGGTCTTTCCATTACAAAACTGTGGGCCTTTCCCAACAGTAACCCAAAAACCCTACCTATGACAGTTGGTGCGTCTGTACTATGGGCTACCGCTTACCGTCACACCACAACTTCCTGGAGTCTTCCATGCTTCTTGGCGCTGATTGTGGGTATGGACGCCGCTTCCTGCTGTCCTTTGTCTTCAATATCTCAGCCCGTTTCTCCTTTTCCTTTATGAGGGTAGCTGGGTCCTCCTGTCTTTGGCGCTGCCTTAAGTGCAGTGGTTGAGCTCTCTCTTCTCAGCCGCTCAGGTACTATCTTCTTTGACTCCCCTGTCCCGATGTAGCAGCTTTTCCTATTGCTGCGGGACCCTTCTCCAACATTTAGTCACTTCATTTTTACTTTTCTTCTCTTTAAATATTTAGTTAGAGTCACATCTTTGGGAATCTGATCATCGGTATCCCTACTAGTCTGCTCAGAAGGTTGAACTTCAGGAGAGGGGTGATGAATTTCTGCAACAATTTCAAAATCTTTCATTAATATATTTATATTTTGATAAATACGAGTAATTCATTAAAAAAAATTACGAATGTGTGTTTTTACCTGCCATGTGCACATCAACATGTTCAACATTATCTTGTACTGGCCCAACCTGTTCCGTGTTATGATCTGCAACTACATGCTCTGTAGTTGAATTGTGTAGAATTAGAATTATTTTTCATCATCTGCAATGGTCTATAAATAACAGTAGCACATTAATAAATTCATTACCAGGATGAGAAGCATGAATTTGTTTGGTTGGTCATGTACCTCATCCTTGACATGAACGGGATCGTTACTTTCCTGGACAAAAAGGAATAAATAATTTACGTTAGTTTATTTATAAGGAACAAATTGCATGAGCATTAATAAATTATCATTAAACTATATAGTTTTCACATAACTGGGCACCAGTGGATCCATAGAAGATCATGCAGTATTCACAGACAAGATTCTCCAACGTTCAACAACGGTGTCAAAGCCATGTTCGAATCCAAGCTTCATGTAATCGGCACTGGGAAATTCTTTGAACCGGTTGGCCTTCATATTTGCATGATGTCATTAAATTTAAAGACGTTTGTCAGAGTAAAACAAAAATAATAATCTATATGATATTTGGATGTGGATTCCGGTTTTGCGATAATTACATATCGGGCCGCCAAGTTGGAGTAACCACCAGGCCCAAGCTTGTGTTGGCCAATTTTTTCAATTCTTGCCTTTGTGGCCTTAGATGTGTCCGAGAGCCTAATTAATTTTTTAAATAAATTAGTCTATGTAGTAAAATTGATATAAAAACTAGTAATAATAAGGCTTACCACTACATTTTGGAATGAATTGCATACCTCCCTGTTCCACCTGGTTGTATCTTTCCTGATTTTCTCAGGCCCTTCTCTTTTCCATCTTCCACCAGGGCTTTCCACTCCATAGATGGAATCATTGGAGGGCGCTCATACCTAGGGTTCTTTTCTAGGTGAACCCTATATTGATCTCGAACAATCTTTAGATGTTTTCCAGTCTTCTGTAGTACCTTCGATGTATCAAAGGTATCTTTTTTGAACAGACTAACCAAGTGATTAGTCAGATCATCCTTTAAAGCTTTCAAATGCTTGTTCCACATTGTGCGGATGGTGGGCCCGAATATCTCCAAGGCCAAATCATATAGATGTTTATAAAATATATCATTTCATGTAAAACATTATTTCCATCATTAGTGAACATTAGAAAATATTATCGATATATTAGACACAAATTATAAAAAATAAATTGAAAAATCTATAATGACCTGGAATCCTCTCTATCTTTATTGGAACCAGTTCTTCGTTCACAAAAAATGTACACTTTATTGAACCAGTGCTAGTCTCACGAGAAGATCCAGGAAATGCTTCCACATCTCTATCTAGCCCTGCATCCACCCCTTCTTTTACAACATCTACTGTGGGTAGGGCACCATTGGCTTCACCCTCCACTGCCCTCGGTGGTGTCGCAGAGCATGTTTCCAATTGTTCAGTGGACAATATGGGAGCAGTATGTGGTGTACGTGGAGTGGTTTGGTCACTGGGACCAACATTGCCTTGACCACCACTGATAATATCCATAGCACGATGTAAATTAAACCCATTGTATTATAAGTTCAACAGCATATAAAATCAAATATTATAAAGTTTTTATAAATGAATTTACATTTTTATTCGATAACTTACATCCAGTTGTTTACATTGTTGTAACAACAATTGAAGCCTTTGTTCGAGCCCTTCGATTAGTGGAACTGCCAATGTCAGATGAACCAGTTCCACATTTTGTTTTCCCCTAGACCTTTGTAGCACCCTCAATGGGTCTACAGACTCTCTAATTTCACTATCTCTCATCAACCGAGAGACCTCATTCTATAAAGAGTTTTGAGACACCGTTTCATAAACAGAATCCCCTGTCTGCAATTGGAATATATAAAAAATTGCTTAGTCTTTGAAAATATAGTGTGTGCAAATAATTATATTAGGGATTACATCTAGGATTACCTGAAGCCTAGCCGAGGGCATGATCTGATCAGCAGATCGGGATTTACCTCGATCAACCACCTGCAAAAAAAGTAGAGAACATTATCACAATAAACGCAATATGTATAAGCTAACAAATACAGAACAAAAACAAAAATAAACACTATGCTACATGTTTTATATGTGTACATTTTTTAAGTATTTAGAATGTGTAATTACATTTAGGTTAAATGGTTTCCTCGAGTCTCCATTCATCTGATCAACAGCTGGGGAGTTTCCCTGGTCAATATGCAAAAAAGGTAGGCAAAATTACCATCATGAACACAGCCATAAAAACGAAAGAATACATAACAAAATAAACATAATGTGTCACGATAGACATGTTTACGATTTTAAAGTATTTGAAATGGAGAATTACATTCATGTTTGGTTGTTTCCTTGATGTTGTAGTCAGCTGATCAATTGCCGGTTAGCTTCCCTGACCAACACTTTTTATGGAAAATTGATAATATTATATAAACGAACCTAATATACTAATCAAAATACATAACAATGTATCTGTATGTCCATCCTAAAATTTAATATTACATTGGCAATATCGATGTATACCTGTGGCCTTGACTATGGTCGACAAACATCTATGAAGATGGAGGTGCCCCTGAGAGAACCCTACATCAAAAACATACTAAAAGTTACATAAGGAAACATGAAATTAAGTAGATAATTTCAATTATATGCTAACAAAAATTCCTATAGACGTTAAAATAATTAATAAAAGGACTTATAAATTGTTTGTTGTACCACAATCATACTAACGTTGTTTGTATCTACACGGTTCAAATTGTAATCAATAAGCAGTTCTTCACCAGCAGCTATTGATTTAATTGCACATACAAAGACACGGTTTCCTCCACATGACTCAAATATGTAGTTGGGTTGCTTTAATGTAGACCCTGGTTGTGTACTGTTTATAAACCCTGCAATATTACCAGTTGTTTTTGGCCTTCTGTCCATGTACATGGTTGCTCCTTTATTTTGAGCTTTGTCTTTCAGTTGTATATAATTCATTGACAACCCATATCTATGCATACTTCATTTATATTGGACCAGGCACATCCAATCACTATAGTTTTAATAGGGTCCAACATACTCCATCAATTATGTACATCTACTGTATCCAACCTTTATGTCGTCCATGCAAAACAAGCCCAATCCATGCAATGAGGACGGTGCAATTCTATATATCCTCTCATTCACACAAAAATCAGTGTTTGCTTTAGGAAGATCACTAGGCACCCATTGTTTCACTAGGTGTTGGTAACTTAAGGGCATGTCGATATCTCCCACTGTCTCATCATCATAGGAACATGATCCCCCTCCTTGGAGAAAAAAATTCATGCGTTTGTCAAATTTTCTTCTGATCTTCTAACATCTTGTTGATATAGCCCGTGTAGACCTACTAGATGTCTCACTTTCCTCTAGCCTTCTCAAAATCCCTTCACTAGAGGAAGATAGGTCTGAAAAATACTTTTTTGGTTCTACCTGCACCGTGTCCAAAAACAAATTTGGCATAAGCATAGCAAAATACCAACAAAAAAATGTGGAAAGACTTATAATAAAAAAAACTTTGAAAGACTTGTAAGCCAATAAATTGTTAAAGAAAAAGCTTGTCAAGAATGAGTTTGGATAATAGGTGTGGGCATTTGGTATCCCTAAAAAGTCTAATGTATGCCCCTCTTTTGGTTACATACAAGTCTCCATTCTAACTTATTGCTTGCATTTCCTTTTGCTAACATGAATTGGGTAGGCTTCATAAGCTTCAAATGTATGTTTGTGGCCATTGTACTTTATCCTTTCAACATTGTCAATCTTGAGATGATATGTTGTGCATATGCATCACATATAACACTACAATTTATGCCAATATATGTCTATACAAAACCTGGAGGTTCTCTTTTAATGGACTATCTCCTTTGAAAGAACATATCTCCTTTAAGTGGTTTTTAGTTTTCCCATGAATGATTTTGTGATGTTGTAGATGATTTTAGTTTTAGAGTGGACGTTTTAACCTCTGTGCTACTCTGAAGTACATAAGCCAGCACTTCAGAGGCATATTTCCCAGTGGTGGTGAAGAGTGGACATTTCCAGCTCTGTCTAGTTGGCATGTTAAATACATTTATATCAGTATGTAATATTTGCTAATTTATTCCTTTTAGCTTGTCTTGATGATGATTGTTTTCCCATATTAATTTTCAACGCTAAGGTAATGCTAACTTGTTTTCCCATACTAATTTTCAACCCTAAGGAAACCCTAAGGAATACAATTGATCAGCTTCACAGGAATACTGGACAAACATTCAAAGGTAACACCTCTAATCTAGGAATCTTGACTAGATCCACATCGCTAACCTTCAATAGACTGAGAATTTAAGTCTAATACTAAAGTAGCTAATCCAAAGAAGCAATAAATAAGAGAGATTAGTAATATGAGGGGATCATCCACCTCAATCATCCAAAGGATGTCAATAGCAACAACACATAAAAGACTCAAGTGCTAAGGGCTAGAAACACTGGAAAGTGCCTTGACCAGTACATTCACCATCAGTGAATTTAGTAAATTGAAAATGGCCTGAGTCCAAGGTTAATGATTCTTTGGATAATCTATCATCCTTAGTATTGTGTTCTTTGAATATGTGAACTACTTTTAGCTGGATGAAGTAAGGTTCCATATCACAGATACATTGACACCAACCATCAATTGCAAGTAAAGTTAGTTATGATCTTCTATTGAACAAATTAATGATGGCTATGGAGTCACCATGAATGTGAAGAGTGGGAAGGACCATGGATTTAGCACAATAAAGGAGATTCCATAAAGCAATTAGTTCAAATATGGCATTTTGCACTCAGACCAACACCCAATTTGAAGCAAAAATAGTGGTCCTGGGTGATCAAAAGATGAACACCTATACCTCCAATTTGATTGGATGAAGCCCCATCAAAGAAAATGTAGGTACAGTTATCAAAATAGTTTATTTAGTAAAACTCGAAGGTTGGTTGGAGTGGAATAATGAGTACAGGCCTCCTCCTAAGGCCGATTTTAATGGCCATGCTGCAAACACACCTAGCAACTCTTCATTTGGAAGAGAAACTGGAACCCTACTCTCGGTTCCAGCTGTCTAATTTTCCACCGTGTTCTGCACTGTGTCCGGGGACGGTATACCGGTAATTTCCGGTGAGGAGAAGATGTTGAGCTCTTTCTTCCATAGGTCAACAGAGTTGTCTACCATGTCTACCGGAGCTACTCCCAAATTCACAAAAACCTCCATATTGAACTGAACTGTCCAAAACGAAATGAGTCATGACAATGTCCAAATACACTTGTCATTTTTTATTATTCCAAATTGAACTAATTTTATTATTTAATGCAGATACAAATCATTTAGTTAGGTAGCTTAGGTTAGCTCATTTTTAGGTGATGTAGCTCGCAGAAGCTTGGGTAGCTCGAGAAGGATAGAGAGGGAAGAGAGAAACTAAGGGTTTGCCTGAAATTCACTTTTTGAATAGGGTTTTTGTAAAACTAAGGTCTGCATAGAGTTATTGCAGTTGGTGCCTACATCACCTGCCAAGCATGTAATATATCTCACGAAATGGACCAGCTCAATGAGTAACCTTCAAGCATGTAATATCTCTCATGAAACGGTGTATAAAATAGTGTAAGCATGCTTCAAATGATGCCTCAATGAATAACCTCCTGTAGAGTAGATGTTTTAACCTTTGTGCACCCATGTTGAGCTAATCAAAATCCAAAAGTTCTATACTCTGGCTAAAAACATAGTCTCCATTTTAATGCCAACACATAGCATACGATGGAAAGCCAATGGGCTACGGCACCATTGCTACAATGGCGTAGCCCATGGAATAATGCCCCAATCTCTAGAAGCTTTCTCGACTTAATTTACAAACAATAAAATCAGAGTGTCATGCATACTCCCAAACCCAAACCATTATTAATGCATAGAGTAAATCCCACAGGATGAAAGCCACAAATCGAACCCAGTAAGTCAGCAATTCAAAACGCAGCATTAAATCTAATACATAGTCCCAAATCTTTACACAGTATAATCTTTTATAAATGTCGAATGAAATCGTATATACCAAATCACATTGCATTCCTTACATAAAAGCCAAAGCACAATGTATTTATAATGTGAGGCACGAATCCTGTTTTACAACAGTCAAACTATTAAAAATGTTAAATGGCAAAGTTGTGAGATATGGCACCATTACAAGTAATGGTGCAGCCACGGCCCAAAGATGCCAAACCTCCCAACAAGAGTCCATTAAAAACTAGAGAAAGCTACATTATAAACCTCAAAGGTAGATTCAACAAGTACCACATGAAACCCCAACCCAGTAAAGTTTTCCAACTCAGAAATGCCCAGAACGAGAGGAGGCAAGTAAATCTTGCTAGCATGCTTACCATGGCCATGAAGAATAAATCCCAAATCGATAGTGTAGGCTGTGCAAACCACGAAGCACCTTCATGTTCACCTACAAACAAACCAATGATGGCATGAAAAGCATGACCATGCCATGGAGAATACAATGAAGAAATGAATTTTTACACAGAGTCGATCTAGCTTACCTGCGAATCGATGGGGTTGTCTCCCTTCTCCAAATGCGCAGAGGCCACACTAAACCAAAATGCCAAAAACCATATTGCAAAAGAAGCTGGTGACCATTAATGCATGCACAAACACTCAGTTGGTGACCATTAATGCATGCACAAACCCTAACCATAGTTTATGGAATCAACATTATACCATATACCAAACAAGTCATATGTTAAACACTCTGTCCTATGGTTTCGCCACCCTTTAAATATTAGTGCAGATTTAGTACTTAGGACATGGTATTTATACCATAGTATCCCAACCTTATGGTATGAACAGTCCTTAACACTATCATATAGTATTTACAATGTTTATCAAGCCTGTCTATGAAAAAATAGAGAAATTGCATAATTACATCTATAGATGCACTACAAAATGAATGATCACTATAATAGCGACTCACAGATATGAGAGGGGGTGAGGCGCGAAGCCCTATTCTAATTTCATGACCCAAACATTGATTTTCTCATTTGTAATGTAAGAAGGTTTGTAAATTGAATCCCTGAATAACCCACTAAATGAGGAAGGGTCTTTCTGCATTCAAGCTTGTCCCACAAAGGAGAAAACATCACAGTGCACACAAAAAACCCTTGTCACCCAAAAACCCTTGTCACAAAAAACATTATATATTATATGTTTTTTATTTTTATTATATATTATTTTATATTATATGTATTTTCTTTATATTATATGTTATTTTATATTATATAAATTGCCATAATAGTATTAGGATATTTTTATTATATACTAACTTGAATAAAGAACCTTCACATAAATGAGGGAAAAACCATCTACATAACGACACATCCCTATCTTGGATAAATGAAAATATATCTTTGAAGGATGATTGAAAAGTTGAGCATGTGAGCTTGTGAGCATGGTGGTGATGATGATGATGATGATGTTGATGATGATGATTATGATTATGATGTTCATGTCGATGATGACAATGATGATAATGTTGTTGATGATGATGTTCATGTTGTTGTTGTTGATGATGATGATGTTGATGACGACGATGACAGTGATGATGATGATGATAATGATTGTGATGATCTTTATGATGATGATGATGATTATCATCATCATGAGGATGATGATGAAAATTATGACGACGATGATGATGATGATGATGACGATGATGATGACGATGATGACAATGATGATGAAGATTATGATGTTGATGTCGACGATGACAATGATGATGTTGATCATGACAATGATGATGATGATGATGATGATGAAGATGATGATGATGGTGATGATGAAGATGATGACAATGATGATGTCGATGATGACAATGATGATGATGAAGACGATGACAATGATTATGATGATGATGAAGATGATTACAATGATGATGATGATGATGACGATGATGATGACGATGATTATGATGATGATGAAGATGATGATTATGATTATGACGATGATGATGATTATGATGATGATGATGATTATGG
Source organism: Pseudotsuga menziesii (assembly GCA_001517045.1). Lineage (NCBI taxonomy): Eukaryota > Viridiplantae > Streptophyta > Pinopsida > Pinales > Pinaceae > Pseudotsuga > Pseudotsuga menziesii. The sequence continues at coordinate 671,772 of LPNX010948239.1, forward strand.
TGATGATGATGATCTCGATGATGATGATGATGATTATCATCATCATGAGGATGACGATGATGATGATGTTGATGATGAGTATCATCATCATGAAGAAGATGATGATTATGAAGATGATGCGCCATTTGTATCATCATCTGTGTCTAAATTGTAAGGATTTTCCATATCATCATCTTCATCATCATCAGTTACACTCATCGTGTCATCGTCAGAATAATCTTCAATGACATTATCTGCTACATCATCTGATTCAACTATTCCTTGGACATCTTCTGTTGGATCATCATCATCAGCTAACTCAAGTTGATCATGCTCTTCATCATCATGTTCTTCTTCCCGAGAACCCTCTTCATCACCATCATCTAGGTTATACTTTACCACCCTTCCCCTTGTATCGTGCCTCACAACAAATGACCAACCCGCTTTACCTGGAACCTCTAAGTAAAATACTTGTTCACATTGGCTTGGAAGAACATAGGGCTCTGTTCTTGGCTCAAACAACCTTGTGTTTACCATGGTAAATCCATTATCATGTTCATTAATAGTTATATCGGGATTATGTTGATTCAATCGTAACCTGTACCATTTGAAAATGAATAGAACTACCTTAAAGGATTTAAAGTCACACTGTATAATATCTTCCAAATACCCATAGTATCAATTTTCTGAGACTTCTAGATGTCTATCAGTTCTAGATGAAACATTGGTAACCTCAAAGACAGTCGAAACCCTAGAATCTGATGTTTTCTTTGTTTCATCCAATTTTTTGATCCAATATCTACCTCCATTGTAGACCATAGCCTTATGGTGTTTTACCTACAATAAGCAATACATGAAAAAATTACACAACCAATCAGTCCTTATGCAACAATACATGGAAAAAAAAACATATAATTACCATTTTATCTTTTACACCATATGCCAAATCGATTTCCCTTTCTGTTAGATTGTATCTCCATTGTGTTGTGCTTATTTTACCAATGAAGCCACGCCTTCCCATGATATTTCCTGACCTGATTGTGCACATCCTTCAATCCATACCTTCATCTATTCAAGATTGTTTACGATGTATAAATGAATTGTATCCCATTCTTGACCAATTGTTTAATGACAATGACCATTAAAATCAAAGAAAGGTGTAAATCGCCTGAACAAAGATGTATATGCTCTTAATTGAAGCAATTATGACTATAAAATACAATTAGAAAATGAAGGATATAATACAAATCTAGTGGCTAATAATTACCTTTCAGCTTCCTAAATATACCTTTCCCCTTCAGTTGCTCCCCTTCAAATTTGTTATTGGAGTCCGGATCACAAATGCGACATAAATTGAGCTTTGACGCTGAAATAGGAAGATATTCACTAACATACAACATGTTTTGGTATACTGTATATCCTTCCATCATAGAACCCTCCAGATGTGCTAGTTGTCTCACCAAACCCTTCATAAATTACAAGTGCCTCTCAACCATCCACATGGACCTTGAGTGCACAGGTCCACACAACTCAATCTCTTCAACTTAGTGTATGAGTTAGTGTTCTTGTGCATTGAAAAATGCCGATGGCAGATGCTTCTGCATTTCACACATGAGACAAGGAATTTCTCTCCTCCAATACTTTATATCTTCTTTATGGATTTCTTTAGATGTCAACCATCTACAAGTGATGCAAACCAATCGCGATATTTAACAAAAATAAACATTAAATTAAAATATATGCTGAAATAGTGCACAAAAAAAACAAATATAAATTATTATACAGAGAATTAAAGAAACACTGAGCAGATGCAAGTAATCGCTAGTTACCTCATGTATTTACCAAGATTATATATAACTTGTTTGACATTGTTGTCAAAGTTGTCTGGGAGAGAGAGAGGTAGAACATACTATATCAATATACAAACCACGCCATTTATTAAAAAAAGAGTATACAAAACAAGAAAAAATTATATGGACATAACAATAATAATTACCTTGATGAAGACATTCCAATCATGTGTTTTGACCCCCGCAAAATCACCTTTTTTAGTTATGATATTCTTCAAGTTTGCAAAAAAATCGGTGGTAAATTTAATTTTCCGCATTACTTCTTTGACAACATTGCTTTGTTGCTCCGTAAACATCCATGGACTTGAGTTTATATTAACTTGTTCTCCGTTGGTATGAAATTGGATGACGTCTTTCATTACATGGTTTCTTTCTTGAATGTCTTTGCACACTTTCACAACTTTATCTTTCTCCCTCCTTAGCTCTAGTAGTCTCCATAAGGTTTCAGTAACATTCTTTCCAATATGCATTGTATCAAACAAATGAGCAATTTGTAGGTGCTCATAGTAGGGCAACCTGCTGAACTGAATAGGATGACTTTTCATTCCTCATGGAAGACCATTAATACCTTCATGATCACGATGGAAATCATGAATATTAGTTTATAATTAATAAATTACACCATAAATCAAATATGGCCACTACAAAAAACAACTCACAATAAAAATTAAAATACATAAAAATTCATACACGATGATCCATACGTACCATGATGACAATTTCTATTGTATTGCATCTTCCAAAGGTGAGGTTTCATTCTCCATGGTTTTAATGCATTCTCCTACTTCCCATTGAAAATATTTCTTTCATTTGTTCTATACCTGTGATTCTTAGAGAGGAAATTCCTATACTCACCAAACACCTCCTTCCTTAAGCTTTTTGAACGTCAAGATTTTATCTTAGGACCACAAACTGGACATCCAAATTTACCCTTTGTCTGAAGACCTATAATATTTACATATGGAATATCTATGTCAAATATAATCATTTATAAAATATTCTAACTACTCCATATCATTAAATGAAATTAAAGTGGAACTTAAAATTACAAACCACAAAATGAAGTTAACCCAGGGGCATCGTGTATTGTCCATACAACCATTGCATGGAATTGAAATTTCCTTTGTCATATTAGTCTAGATACGTCATACATATTTATGCCATTCCATAACTTCAGTAGCTCATCTATAAGAGGTTCGATGTATACATTCATATCTTTGACTTGGAACTTACTTGAATTAATAAATTTGAAGAACATATAAAATATATCATTATGAGAACCATTAAGATATATAAACCATGTAGAAGAGTAAAATAATAGATATATATATGAAATTAAGATACATATTATGACAAATGAGATGCCACAACTACATTATAAATAAAATAGTTTTCATCAATAATACCTAGAATAATCATCGACAACATCATGTGCTCCCTCTTTATTGACAACCATGGAGGAATGTTATTGTTGATAACAAAAATAGGCCACACCGTGTAAATGGATTTCATCTGTGCAAATGGATTAACACCATCTGCTGCAAAAGAAATCCTAAGATTACGTGGTTCTTCTTTAAAGTGAGGCCACTTTTCCTCAATATCTCTAAAAGTAGTACCATCTACAGGCATTTGGATAACATCATCTTGACTACTGTTCCTGGCATGGTAATCCATAAATTGCACTATGTTTTTGCATCTGAACAGTCGTTGCAAATGTGGAATGATGGGAATATAACGAATAACCTTTTGAGGCAACGTTTTTGTTACTTTATCTATACGATATCTACTTACATGAAATTCCATACATTCTATTGCAAATTCATGCTAATTATAATATATAACATGGTCATTGGGGCATGCATGATTTGCTTCATAATGCATGCCAATATCTTCCATGATGGAAGATAAATCTCGAAATGTGCAAGGTAAAATATTTGATGGTGGTAACAGAAAATAAGCTATCAAGATACAAAAAAAAATTTGTTAATGTAATAAATAAATAATATTAACGAAACACATTTCATCTGTACGATGATCAATAATGAGTTAAGAATACAATTATTAGAGGAATGCAAATAAACTTTATCATGATCCTATATATGCGATGGATTATTTTAGATACCTTAGCATACGTGTGATTGAAATGTTTGAAAGACCATTCATAACCTTCAAGTTCATTATCAACAATATAGTAGAGAGAATATTTGTTTTGGAGCCTTGATAAGGGGGTTCATATGCCTTATCAAGAAGAGGTATATTGTGAACATCATCAAATTCATCATCATTTTCATTATCAACATCGTCGTCATCCATTCTAATGTTAAATGAATCATGGATCAATGTATTTGTACCATCATCTTCAATTACATCATTGGCATGATCATCTTGCTCAATATGATCATTCACTTGTTCTCCATTAAACATACACACTCCATGATCCTGATCCTAAAATTGTTCTGAAAGCACTTCCTCTGGACGACATGTTATAAGGTGTCTTTCCTTTAATATAAATACATGGAAACATCAATAGATATACATTAATATATGAAAAAAAAATACATACAATTACCAAAAAAACGAATATAATAATGTTTATAATGCTAAACCTACAAATGGAAGATATTCATTCCCCCCCTCAGCGTGTCCATGTTCCTTGCAATGTTTTGTGGCTGTTGAGATTAATATTCTTCTCCTATTAAATCCCCTGCATTAAGTACATGGACAATAACATTTCCCATCACCCCTTCGTTTCGCTGCATTCCATAGTCTAGCAAGCAATTGCCGATTGTCTTCATTTGGATACGGAATATTTAATCTATTTGACATTTTGTCATAAACTTCGTTAATGAAAATAATCACTTGTATTAAAAAATCAAGTTCCACACATCAACCATGCATCAAGGTTTTGTCAAACGAAGAGAAGTCAAAGAATAAAAAATTCCCGACAAACTGTCTATCGATGAAAAAAAAAATCCCACAACCGCTCGTTGAAGAATAAAACTATTCTTGAAAATGTCCGTCGAGGAACAAATAATTTTTGCAATCATCCATCACTTCCACAACAAACATGTCGAAATGTTTAAAACAATTTATATTTATAATGGCCATGCATCGGGTATTCAACGCCTTGAACATAGTTACCATTGAAAGTATGAAACCATAAAATTTAAAATCATGTAAACCTTATAAAAAATATATATATACGGACCGTCGGATATCTGACTCTTATGGGTCGGATATCCAACTTGTGTTTGGTTCATAGAAATCGAAGATCTGACAGGGAAGTGTCAAATAATCACCACTACACAAGTCAAAAATCCGATGCCTATCCGGCACGAAAGTGTCAAATAACGGCCACTACAAGAGTCAGACTTCTGACTCCAAAGTGTCGGATAATCGACGACGATAGAAATATTTTGTTTTCGGCATTCTGTATATTGATTGTTGTCTGACACATCTATGTGAAATGTCAGATGATGTTGGATTCTGTCGTCATATTTTGGGTTCAAATATTGTACGGAGCGTTGCTGAGTAACTCATGTTGGTTGATGGGGGATGCCTTAATGCTCTCCTTATAGCAGATTCCATTCCATCGACTTTAAATCATTTATTGTAGAATATGAGTCTAGAGTCATTTGGGTGCCTTGAGACTTACAGTCATCAGTGGTAGGTTCTCTCACCATCAACAATTTTGGGAATACATCAATGTCTCTTGATCGATGGGTTCTTCCCAAGTGTTTGACCTTAACACATCTATTCGCACTTGTTAGATTGCACTCTATACCTTGATTCCCATTTTCATTATTGGTGGGTGATCTCACTTCTGTTAATGGTATACATCAATGACCGATAATCAGACACTAGACTACAATTTTCAACATCAACACATCTATTCACATAGTAGGACATGTAGTCGTAGCAGTTTGTGTAGAAGACCTTCCAACTTGGTGGAATTCCATGTATTCTACCTCCTTGATCGTACCAGTGTTCATGAGATATTAACTATCATGATTTGATTTCAGTGTATATCATATATCTTCATCCACTATGTAGATCTTGATCCATTGTATATCTTTAGCTATTATGGATATCTTGATCCGTTGTATATCTTCATCCACTTTGGAGATTCTTATATGTTGTATATTGTACATGGAGATGAACACACATGTCACATTTTGTATATCATTCCTATTGATGACCATTGTCCTCTTATGTATCTGGGACTGTTATATGTATTTGTAGTCACATGCAGAGATTGATTATAATATTATACTGATGAGTGGTTGGTTCTTCCACCTGGGTATTCATTACTCCATTTTTGGGATGAGTTTTATAATGTATTTCAACCATCATGTTACCCCTCCGACCTCACACATTAGGGGTCATCTGTTATAGCTGATTTTACCACACATGGTTGATAACATATTTATGGCCTTCCCTATCCCTCTGCAAAATATTTAGATCCCATGGAATTATATTATACTTTGATGTTCCAATATCATCCCTAAAAAACACCTGTTTATTGTTGTACACTACTTATAAACCCATACTTGCATGTACACACAACTTTTGACCTCAAAATTGTGTACATCGGGATGTGTGCATAAGTTCAAATATTTTTGGATTTTTCCTCACATGAGTCCAAATATCCTGAATCTTGGCCTTCCATATGCCTTGAGATCACTCAGATTTGACCCTCCATTACCCTTTTGGAGTGCTATATAAGGAACCCCTTGGATACATTGAAGAGGAGGAATTGAAGAGCAAAGAAACTATAGTCCATTGTTGCCGCAGTTTGCTTATACTTGAGTCTGAATCCCTTTGTCCCTTTGGAGCACTTTTTGCTCTTCCCAAGCTTTCCTTTTCTTGTGATCTTGCTATCGAGAGATGGAGGATTGAGGTGGTGGAGGCCCATGTGGAGGACTTGGTTTCTCTGGTTTGTAGACATGCCGACAAAGGTTGTCACTATTGTAATATCTGCATTTATTAATAGAAAGATAGTTTCCTGTCAATTATGTGCATTTGAATATGAATATTGAATCCATGGATGTATTTAATTGATTATACATTGTTGAATATATATGCTAGAGTAGGTCTAACACAGTATTATAGAGCATGCTTGTCTTGTTTGTTGTTGTTGAGAGAAAATTGCTAATGCAAGCATGAATTGGAAAATCTCAACAGGGATCTACTTCAACCGTGCGGAACAAGGTACAATTCGATATCCCTTAGTGTTAGATGTTTGGTTTCTCTTGCATATTGGGAAATATTAATTTCTAGTGTCAAAGCTTCTTGTTGTGGTACACCCCAAGCCATAGGAAGTTTCTCTCCGTAACATTTGTGACGAAGGAGTGTTGGGAATCCAACGAGTATATTTCTTTGTCGGACTTGATGCAAAATTCCATCGATGTTTTAAAAGAAAGCAAATTGTTTAATTGCCTACATTAGTATGTCAAAAATCAAACATTTAGGACGTGGGGATTTGTGTTCAAATTCACTTGTGAAGCCACCTTTCAATGAAAGTAAGACATTCTTGAATAACTTACCGACCATGAATTCCCATGGGATGATATGCATAATCACTCGTATTTCCTCCCACTGGAAATTTCATTAGAATTTGAGTTTTCAAACCATTTCACCATTGAATAAAAATATTTTATCCCCCAAGGAATGTTTATATGTTTAAGAATTAAAAAAAACTCCATATTTCTTTAAGGAGAGAAATATTTCCAACATCTCTCTCACCATTCAAGTGGATGTTTCAGTTAAGACTAGTGTCATTGACAACATCTTGCTTGTTGCTTATTATAATTTTGAGGAAATTGTTGTCTATAAAGCCTTTTTTCAGGAGTTTCATGACATTTTTTTCTAAAATTACACTAAAATGATAGGCCTTGACCCTACCATAGTGGAACATCATATCAACACATGACTATATTTCAAACATGTACACCAAAATAAAATCCTAATTCACCCTTCCAAATCTATTAGCATTAGAGATGAAATCGATAATCTTTGAAAAATAGGTTTCATTTATCCGATTGCATATACATGCACATGGAAATCCAAACTGGTTCCAATCAACAAGAAATAGAGCATCATATATGTATGTATTGAATTTTGTGATCTAAAAAAATATTTTGCTAAGGATAAATTCCCCACACCCTTCATCAACCAAATTATCATCCATGCAATATGCATGGCGTGTTGGAAATAGGTTAGGGTGCACAAGATGTGCTTTTACCATCAATAAGGAGGACATCACTAGAATAAAGAGTTGACCGAGCGGAAGGAGAAACCAATAAGTTAGGAAGTTTTGGTCAAAGTTAGTTAGGAGATTGGTCAAGTGGACCATTTTCTAATGACTTAATCCTATATTTACAGTTAGGAGTGTAGTCATTAAATCATCTTTAGGATATCATCTTATCTTTCAACTTTGCTGATCTTATCATTTTATAAGTCTTATTTGCGATCTAGTTTAGAGGAACGAATGTATTTTATGGTTTGAGGATAATCGACCAAAGGATGTTTTGTGATGTATTTCTGGGATTGATAATATGAATATTTTGTTGGTAAGATAGCTTTGTTTCTTGTCTATGTTGAATGGTGAATAATGCAAAGTCTATAATAATGCAATCTTTGTGTTTTATGGGTAAATATAAATGATGTGAAGAATTTCTAGGTTTATTGGTTTGTTATATGTCGATTTCTTTATGAAAATATAAACTATGATGATAACATGTCTTTGTCGATCTAAATATGAGTAAATGATAATGTAGTCCATGAGAGTATGTCGATCTGGTTAGTAGCAACAGTTAAACCCTAGATTTCTGGTTGATATTGTGATAGAATAATTGATAGTGAGAAAGTCCTATTCCCTCTATGGGAACTTGCTTCTTGCATCCCTCCATCAGACATCTTGGGTGAGACTGCACCTGCTTCATAGGTTTTGTTTGATAGGGAAAAACCTGTCTGAGCCAGTGTTTAAGGAGTTTGCGTTTATGGGTGTCGACAAATCTATGAAGTGAACCCATGTCGACAGCATAATGTCAATAAATAATTCAGTTGTAGGGACCATAATGAAAAGAATAAGGGGACACATTGTGGCATCCGATGAAACCGGAGATCCAGGACTGGTTTGATTAGAAAGCCCGAGAATTTTTGGAAGAAGAGAATCAAAACCCTAGATTGAAAATAGAGGATTGGTTGGGAAGACATATCTATTCTGATATTCATGAGATATTCTTTGTTGAGTTCCCAATAGTAATGTACAAGTGGTTGGCACATCTTACCTTCCAAAAGAAAATTTTCCAAGGAAGCGAGACTGATCAGTGGACCCCATAACTTATTCAAGAATTGCGAAGGGTATGTAACAAGGATTTAAGGGCTGTCGATGTGTGGAGAGACAACACTTTGGAATGATATATTACAGAGTTCGTTGTCGACACCATCAAATCCTACAACAATTCAAAAAGAGAATTATTTAAGGGACCAAGGGGGGTATTTCTATTATCACTACAACTGTGTATTAAGATGCTCATCTATGAAAAATGAATACTAAGAATGGATTTTGTCGATTAAATCATTGGTGTGTGGAGACTATGGGTACTGTGAATGTGAGGGGTTGGATGGAATGATATGGGGTAGATGGATGGAAATTACGACGATAATGTGAGGGAATATGCAAAAGAGTGTGGTCTTCTGCGAAGTGGGGTGATGTTATAGAAAGAAAAGAGGAGTATGACTGAGGAGAGTCTTGGTGTATCTAGAACAAAAAACTGCGAGAAGGGGCCACAAGGTTCTAAGAGACCCTGCAACAAAAAAGGTGAGGACAAGGATACACCCGAACTGAAAAGAGGACCGACCCAAAGCTACAACATACCTACAACTTTGTGCACTGCTCCAAACTTAGGAGGACAAAATGTGAGTTCTTCATAGGGTTGTCATGCGTGTCAACACAATAGTAATAGTAGTATATCGATGAACAATGGGAGGAGATCCGGAATGGTGAGTGATGACATAAATATACCCTTGTTTCATGGAAATGGGATTGAAGATCCTGAATAATATTGGTTCATATGACAAGTAGTATGGACGGTAAAGCAAGTAAAATATGAAGATATTAATAAAGGACAACTAGCGACAAACTTTTGAGATCAGGCATTGGATTGGTACATGAACTTTGTGCAAGTACCGATGGGTCATCCCCAAAAAAATTTAGCACATATAAGGATTGGACTAATCAGAGAGTTTACAAATCCAAAATATGAATCCTAGTACATTGTCGAGTTGAAAGAAATAAAGTAGTACCTGAATGAATTGATATGGTATTTTGATGAGAGATTCAAAACTCTGATGGTTAAGGTCATCTTTGGAATGAGCAATGTGCAACATAAGGAATTGTTTATTGCAGCATTGGTACCATACATATAGATGTTGTTGATGCAATAGAAGATCATATCTCAGGCAGAATCTCTGGAAATCACGATGAAACTATAATCTTCACTAGTTGGAGAAATAGGTAATGGTATGAGTTAGATCTAGTCGCAATTGGAAAACCTCAATCTTCAGTTCCAAGTTATTAAGAAGGGAAAATAAGTTCATGAAGAAGTATGGTATAGTCGATGTGAGACAGAGGGGAATCACAAGGATCAATTCCCAAACTTCTATGAATATTTACAGGCTTGAGCTCTGAATCCATTAAGTCAAGCAGGATTACCATGGTGCCAAATTCATCAGACTAGAGGACATCGGTACGAGGAATGCATATACCTCCAGAAGGTTGAGTCAAAACCAGTGAACCTTTTATTCTTTTTTTGTTGAACGGTTTTCCATGAAGAAAAGGACTATAGAGCATATTATTTTCTCCAAGAAAGGACTATGGATACATATTTTATGAAGGGAGAATAGAAACGACTAGTAGAAAGACCGCAAACGTAGTATAACTAGCTGCAACCACAGTATACTAAAGTACAGTATAGCCAGTTACAACCATAGTATACTTAGTCATAGCCTAATCAACTACTGTAGCAATTCAACCAAAAACCCTACCAATAACAAGGAGTATTTTACAGAGGTCACAACATAGGATATGGTGGCGGAGGAGCTATGGAATGATGTCGCAGACCAGTAACGTATTATAATTGCGGAGTATTGAGACATTATCAAAGAGACTACCTGAATATACAATCTTGATGTACTTATTGCAATGTCGCATATCATACCATTGAATAATTCCCACATTTAATTGTCGAATGGAAAGAAAAGAATGCGCAACAACCATAGCAGAACCAGAATGCAGTTCAGAACCAAAATCCAAGACCGAATGTAGGGAATATCTTGGTTGGACCGAGAACTCAACCAACCAATGTCAGAGTGGTAACCTGAGGGGGAGATATAACAAGAGCCGATGGACCACTGATAAATATCTGATAGGGGCTCGAAAGAAGGTACAGTTCAATGTAAACACTGAGAAATAAACTTTCTTTGAAACAAGAGATATGCTGAAAAGGAACTTTGGTAAGTTACCAGTTTATGAGATGCCACCAGTATTCTATTTGACAAAGTTGTTGGGATCATAAAGAAAGGTTAATACTTAGAATTTTTTTCTTGAGAGCAGTCTGATGTTAGAAAAAGATATAGATGCATTAGCAGAGATAGCAAGATTGTTGTATGAATAGAAGGAAGGACAATAGGAACACCTAGTGAATTCACTGCATAAGAAGAATACGAGAAGGGAAATGAGGTTGAATGTACAAATCGGTGATTATGGTGTGGATTCAGTCATATTGTATCTAGGATCAGACATAAATATCCTAATGAAGCAAACATGGGAAGTGATGGGAAAACCATAGTTGGTTAAGTCCTTGGTACAATTGTGACTAGTAAATAATGCCAAGGTGTCACTAATTGGTAAGTTACCTCATCTACTCGTCCAAGTGGAAGGACTGAAGAAATGTGTAGAATTCAATGTTGTTGAAATAGTCAATTAGAGAATATCATACCCTGCATTGTTGGGAATTGGTTGGGTGAATGAAAAATTGACGGTTATCAATTTTAAGAAAAGGGAAATGACCTTCGAGAATCATGACATACAAATCATTTCCCCATTAGATCCCCAACAAGGAAAAAGATATATCGAACCAATAAAATATGAATTTATGAGAGGATGGGATAATTCATATAATATTTCATAAGATTACATCAATCCCACTAGGAACAGAAATTTGGTTTGTCAATGTACTAGCTCCGCATCATCGAATTCTACCGATGCACTAGAGAACTGGTAGAACCGGTTACATGAAATTTAAATCAGAAATTGTGCACAAGTCACTCATTTGATGCGATGGGTAGTGATGAAATTCATATATTTGGAGACATATGTAGGATTACCTAACTTGGAAGCTTTTATTAGATAATTTGAAGATAGAGTATTAGATCCTCAATGCTTGTTGGTGTTGGAAGAAGCATTGAAGGATACTCCAAGGAGATGGTGGGATACGCATAAGACTTCGATGGGATACTGGAAAATATGTGGGAGACTGATAGGAGTTCAATTTGGAGAAGACTAATCCTATCAAGGAAATAAATATGATGGAATAAATGATCCCAGTGATCATCTAGTCGCATGCCAAACCATGCGGGGACTAAGGGTGAAGGAGGAATGGATCCATGCATTTGTACATACACTAGACAAAATACCTCAGAGGTAGTATGTTTCTGTGGAACTGCGAAGGGAAACTACAACATGGGAAGAACTAATTTCCAGCTTCAGTCACACTTTCAGTTTTGCAAATGACATTCCACTCATCCATAGTGCACTACAGGACATCTAATACAAAGTATTGGAGATAGTCTTGACTAAATTACCAATGGAACCATAATGGATGATGACATCATAAATGATTATGACATGTTACAATGTATCAGGTGAACCTGATGATGAATATGAGCCAAGAGCTATTGAAATTCTAGAATCAGAAGGAAGTTGTGACATCGCAACACCCAAAGTACCAGATGACCAATTCAAGCAACTGCTAACTAAAGAAGGTTAATACTGGGACAACAGAGGACCCGAAGTTTTCTAAAATTGGAGATTACTGGGATAACTTAATGATGGGTAAAATAATAGATTTGATACACGAGTTGTTTGAATTATTCCTAACAAAGTTTTTAGAAATGAAAGGCATTTTAGGTGAGTTGGGTGAAATGAATATTTCCCTCAAACATTACGCAAAGCTGGTAAAGAAACAACCATACATATTTAATTTGAGGTACAAAGAGGACATAAAAGTAGAATTAGAATGCATGATAGATGCTAGCATTATCGAACCAGTCGAAGAATCTGAATGGATCAGTACGATGGTGGTGCAGGACAAGAAGATAGGGGAAATATGGATATGTGTTGATTTAAGGAAGTTGAATGATGCAAGTCTCCATGATCCATTTCTAACACCATTTACTGAGGAAGTACTGGACGAAGCTAGAGGATAAGAAATGTATTCATTCATAGATGGCTTTTCGGGCTATCATAAGATAAGGATTGCGAAAGAGGATAGACACAAAACCACTTTCGTAACAGAATGGGGATGTTTTTAGTACATGGTGATTCCATTTGGTCTCAAGAATGCACCTATGATCTTTTTGAGGCTATTTGTCCCTGTGTTCAAGGATTTCATTCATAAATTTATGGAAATATACATGGAAAATTGGACTGTCTAAGAGGTTGGTAAAACACCATACTATGAATCTTCAAATGATACTAGAAAGATGTAAACAACATCATATTTCATTAAATTTAATGTTATACCAAAATCCCATCACCACCATGTGATAAGACCATTGACTTACATATTTTCCTTTAATCCCAGCATCTGGAGTGGAAACCCATGTTGTTTGTCAATCTTACATAAAAATACTCAGCATCGTGCTTTCCCTGTTAACCATGAGCGGTACCTTGTTTGCACCGCCTGTATCTTGTTTACCATAATTGGTGCCACCACCTTTAGCCTTTGGTCCATAAGCGGTTCTAAACTAAACCACTCTGTCATAAGAGGATAAAAGTGGTACCCTGGGTAAAATGGGAAAAAGCGAAGTTTCTCAAGGCTTCTAGATCATGAACCTCGTGTCCTCCCTTATCCCTATCATTGTGGGTTAGTTGAGCTTGAGACCCCCCATAATAGGATCTTAGAGGCCACCTCATCCACAAATCTCTCAACCATTCCTATCCATTGAGCCTTGTAAATAGAAGCTCATGTCCATGGTTGAGGGGAAGAACTTTAGAGGTATTGTTATGTTGTTGGATTGACCACTTGGTCCAAGCCATTTGAGAGCATAGGGAGCAAAGTTGGAGCTTATGGGGATGAAATTGTTGGTTTCATGGAGATGCATGTTGACACTAGGGCTTAATTGGTTGTAAAATTCTCCATTCATCTTAATGCAAAGCTGATTTCCATCCCACATTACTGTTGCTCTGATTTCGCATGTAAATGTTGTTGGATTCCTTAGTCACTGACATGGATAAATAGATTATGTTTTGGTATCTTTGATGTGTTTGCATGTTTGATCTCATTGCAGGTGCACAGGTTCACTATCGAAGCAACATTCCAGGTGTCTACGATATCTAGGGAGGGTCTTCATCCTTTGTCATTCACTCATTTGTTCTGGATCTGAACCATTCAGACCAGAGGAACAACTTCTGTTCGCAGAAGGTGAAATATTCCTGCTTACAAATACGGCGACTCCACTGGGGATTAGTTATATGTATCAGTTGATATGATATTCCTCAGTTCTTCAACTCTTATCCGAATCCAAGCTCCTTCTCCAACTCTCTTCAGTCAGATCTGCTATCTGACTTGGTGGATTTTGGTTTGAAACTTCCAGATCTGTCTAGATCTGAATTATTCTGACATTTTATGCTCTCTTTTATTCTCAATCTATCAGTTTTTACCTTGATTTGGTCTTTTTTCTGAATTGATTTGTCGTTCTCCTTTATGTTTTGGATTTATACAGGGAACTGCACCTACGCAGTTAGCAGCACACGGTGCCACTGCCTGATTCCTATTGGCGAGAAGCGGTGCTGGTCCGGAACCGCTCCGTCAATACCCCTGCAGCGTGGTGCCAGGTAGGCATCATTCCAAGACCTCTTTTTCCCCATTTTTTGCAAAAAATTTGAGTTGATTTTCTTTCAGCCCTGCACTGTCAGGCTTGTGTGTTATAATATGGTGCTTGTGGTTTGAAATTTTATGGTCAAAGATTGGTTTGATTGGAAAATTCAAAAGCTAGATTAGGCTTATTGATTGTTCATTCACTTTTGTGCTTGTTGGTTGTGATTGTGAAAGGACTTCTTTTTTTTGAAAATATTAGGGTGTTAGTAAGATCTCTTTTCACCTCTATTATATAGATTGAAAGAAAAACATTTGATTAGCATCTAGGTTTCATTTCTTGTTTGCATAGAGAACTTCTTTTTCCTCCTTTAAAAAAGAATTTTTTTTACTGAGATTAGGTTATCATTATTGACCGTTAGACATTGGATATCTGATTGGCCTCACAAGATTTAAGGCTCTTTATGCTCTTTTGTCTCTTATGCACTTAGTACTATCTCATCAAAATAAAAATATGGTAGTTTTAAGTTATATTTGCCTATGTTTTAAGAAAAATAGAAAAATAGAGTGCATATGCATGTAGCCTGCTTCTTGTTTTTCTTTTAGGAAAAGAGATTCTTCCTCTTCTTATTACTTTCAGAAAAGAGAAATCAGTTTGGAAAGTGTTGTTTGTCTGTGATTTTGTGTTCAATATTTTTGTTTCGAAATATCTTTGGTTTTGAAACAAAAGAAAATACTCTTTTTCCCTCCCGTCGGTAGGCATACTGAATGGTAAAGTGAAATATTTGCACACACATATTGCATGGTTTTACTTTTTCTGTCAAAACACCATGCATTCACCTAACCGTCCACTTTAAAATTAATGGTAGTTATAGGTTAAAATTTACATAGCAATTGGAGTGATAGGTTAGAGATGTGTTCGGGTGTCGTTAAGCATAGGAACTGGCATTATTTGTCCGCATTACATCCCGAGAATCACGCAGTTCTTCCACGCATCGTCGATATATCGAACGGCCTTTCACATACCCTTGAGGTATATAGAAAGGTACTTCATGTACTCGATTGTATATCGGAAGGCCCCTTGTGTACGGTTATGCATTAGACAGCACTACTACCGATTCGAGCTCCCACGTACCTTGAGTATATTGGGAGACCCCACTAGGATACCTTATCCACCTGAGAAAAAGCCCTTTGGCCATATTGCTTGGAGACATACATTGAAAAAAACATTTAGGGAGATTACTATGCACTTACCCTAGAGGTATATTGCGAGTGGAAGCTTCTTGACAATCTTGGTGAGACACCTGACTATTTGAACTCCTCCTGTCATTTTAAGTGTGCTTATTTGACCTATAGCTTGTGTAGGGAATTTTTTTCGGTGTGTTTTCTAGTTTTTCAAACCCTAGGTTAGATAGGTACTATACAAACTGGATGAATTAAGACATTCTAGAAGAGTACGGGGCTTGCTACCCGATTTTATTCCTGGTTCGAGAGAAAATCCAATGGCAACTATCGACCAAGGAGCTGCTACCAGCTCCCAAGTGGGAGATAATGTGGTTACAGAAAGTGGAGGACCATATTCTTCATGCTCACCTCCCTTGGTCCAACAACCTTCTTGGGAAAACACTTCATTCCATTCTCCCATAGAAGGTCATGTTGATGATACTACCCGTCTGGATTATGGTCCCATTGCTCCATTTTGGGATACCTCTACAGGATAGGCCATTGCCTCATTTGGAACCCATTTAAAATCTCCTGGAGAAGTTTCTCTAGATGAAGAAGAATATAGACAATACCACACAACCATTCTTCATGCTCAGGAGATTGAAAGAAAAATAGATGACATATTGGGCACACTACCATCACGTTCCACAGGTGTTCTTGTGGGATACCGTTCACTTGCTGATTCTATGAGACCCATTGAACCAATTATAGATCACACAGTAAAACCACACAACCCAGGTCAAACTACCAACCCCACCACCTCCTATGTTATGTCTGTTCCTAATCCTCACAGGTCTTCTGCACCTGGGGCCCAACCTTCAATTCTCGTTTCATCATTACCTTCTAGTGTCGGGGGCAACCCACGGTACGACCTATGTTATATGGCATCAAAATTATACCTAATCGAGGATAGACCTCTAATATAGAACAATATACAATTTATGTCCCTCCCACCCATACTAATATGGATAATCCCCCATCCAGTTCAGGTCATCCCTTGGGGGCACAACCTGTAATCATTCAATCTTCTGGAGGTTATGGTTATCAAATACCTGTAGGAAATATTAATTATCCATCTAATCCTATAGTAATACCTTATGCTGGAATTCCATACCCTAGTAATAATTTCATGCCATAGGGGAAGTCTAACTAGTCTTACATGCCAGCTATGGGGGGGATACCCATACATACTGCGGGAGGTGCCGGAGGACCACCTCATGGTGGTCCTCCCCCTAGGGGGCCTAATGGTCCTGGAGGGCCTGGTGTCTTTCATCCTTATGGTCCTAATGGTATTGGTGGTCCTCGGGGGCCTGGTGGATTCCCCCCTAATTGCCCTGGAGGGTCTGGTGGCCCTCCTCCTAGTGGTTCCAGAGGCTTCGGAGGTTTACCTCCGAGTGGCTTTGGAGGGTTTGGTGGTCTTCCTCCTAGTGGTCCTGGTGGTCGCGATGGTACTGGTGGTCTTGGAAGTCCTATCGGTCCTCCTCTCGGAGGACCTAGTGTTCCTAATGGTCCTGATCCTGGAAATCAACCCCCTGTGGGCAGATTTTCCATTAGTTCTTCCTAACAACAACCTGTCTATTAGTCCACTTACGATACTACTGGTAATTATATGCCATATCAATATTACCAGTATGTGCAACCTAACCGACAATTACCTTTCCTATAAACTTTGGACTTTCCTAACTTGTCCAAGTTGATTAGTGACCCCATTCGACACAATCCCTCGTGGCCTCCCATTCTGGTAAAGTTGCCATCGGACATCCTGAAATTTGATGGGAAGTAGGGAGACAATCCAAAAAACCATGTCATGACATTCCATTTGTGGTGTTCTTCAAATTCCCTCATGAATGATTCAGTTCAGTTACGACTCTTTCAGTGAACTTTGACCGGTACAGTCGCGAAGTGGTACATTGAATCCCACAACATTCATTTGTGGATTTTCGCTCGTTGGAAACTGTGTTTCTTACACACTTTCAGCTCCCTATCTGTTATGAAATGGGTACTGATCTCTTAACCTCTCTGCGACAGAACACCTCCACCCATATATCCAATCATATCCATGAGTGGAGAAGGCGGAGAAGGCTTATTAAGGCCCCTATTCCAGATTAGTTATTAGCTGATTGGTTTACCAAATCTTTGTTGCCTCCAATTGCCCGAGATGTGGCTATGGGCTGTGCCATTACTAAAGAGTAGACTATTAGTCGAGCCCGGTATCTAGACTTGGTATATTCCTAGTCCGAAACTCTTTATGACTTGATTCCTCAAGCTCCTTACCCAAGCACCGATCCTGCCAAGACACCAGTAGAAGTACCTGTCGATGGGATTGTTGGTTCAATCTAGTCCCCATCAGCAGTAAAACCTACCAAGCAACCCCAGACTACCACCCCTACTCCTTCGACTCCTAAGGTTTCCACCGAGGTCAATTCTATTTAAAGTACTCAAACCTTGGGCAATAATAAAAACAAGGGTAAAAGTAAGAATAAAAAACCTAGAAACCAATAGGAGAATCCAAGACTAACCAACAATTATAACGATAAAGGGAAGAGAAAAGAAAAATATCCATGTCTGTTATGCGGAGGTGACCATTTCAAAAAAAGTGTCCCCGTCGGGACGAAAACTCCTAGTTTTTGAAGTCAAATCTCGCACCCGCAGTACTCATGGATCCTTTTCCCTATCAACAACAACTGATAGACCACATTTCTAACTAGGGTAACTCTAGCTCGTTAGAGGAAATTCGTATGATGTCCTTGGATACCATTAATCTACAAACTCAAAGTCAGAATTATGACAAACCCATAGACAAGAAAGAAGACCATTCTTCTTTAGGGAAAGATCGCTCTACTAGTTCACTAGAATCCTTGTCTACTGTCCCCCTATCCATCAAGAAGCCGACTATTGACATGATTTTGTGTCCACCCAAGAGTACTCTTCGGAAGGATGTATTTAACCCTAATTCTTTAGCTGCTCAATTTTATAATGTAGTTGAAGATCTCGCTTCGGCACCTTGTGCACTGTCTACCTTAGAAGTACTCCAAAGTTGTCCTACATAGCACAAAAACTTGTTAACAACATTAGGAGCTTTAGAACCGGATAATATTAATTTGATTCATTTCAATGTTGAGAACTATAAGTCTAGGTTACCTCATAAACTTGCTTTTTAGATCATTACAAAATTAGTTGGAAAGAAAGTTTTTTGAATGGTACTAGATGAAGGCGCTTCAACCTCGGTTTTGTCTCTGTCTTATTAGAAAGCTCTCGGCTGTCCTAAGCTTGTAACATCACCTATGCCTCTAAAGGCCTTTGATGGATGAGGTTTTCAGCCCCATGGTCTCATATCAGCTCTCGCAGTCGATCTTGGGGGAAAAACTATTTCTATTCAAGTAGAAGTGGTAGATGCCACATTAGACTACAACCTCCTTCTAGGAAGAAATTGGTTCTATGCCATGACTACTTTCGCTTCAACAGTATTCCGAACAGTCCAATTTCCACATCTAGGGAGAATTGTTACTATTGACCAGCTTGATTTCTATATGCCGGATGTTAATACCTCTATGGCTAATAAAATCCCCATGTTAGGCCAGTCCCCTCCTCCTTACCAGTCAATTCGGGTGGGCATGTTGAAGGATTCATCCCTTATGGGGATTATTCCATCCACTCCTCCTAACATGGATTCCACAACAGTCCATATGATTACCTCATTTGATTGTGAGCCTAAAGAAAAACAGGTTGTTGAGTCCACCTTGTTGAGTTCACACGAAGCAATGTATGACACCATTCAAACCCTTTTCGATGATCACATTGATGGCCTTCATCTAGTGGCTTCGGATCCTTACCATTTACCTTATTGGTTAGAACCATCTCCTCCTATTCCAGATTATCTCTCTGAGACTTTTCCTTCCAACAAGTCTATTATGGATATCATGAGTACAGATGAGTCCATTTGGGAGGATCACCATCATAGATCCATGTTCCTCCCCAACACCAATTCGGTTACCCATGATTATGCATCTCTGTTTCCTACTGATATTGTCAATGTACCCCAAAGTCCCATATTGTTGCAAGACATAGATTATGAAGGAAACCTTTGCAACATTACTCATATGAATCCGATTGACATATCAGCCAAGCCTAGTACCATCGAGCATGTTCATGTTAAGCAGAACTGCTCGACAGATGAATCTGAACCATACAGGGAACTTTTCAAGGAATTCTGTGATATTTTTTTCTGGTCCTATGAAGAGATGCAGGGGATTGACCTGTCCATTGTTGTCCACAATATTAAACCTATCCCACATCCAATCTTTTCAGGAAAAAACTAAGGCAAGTCCATCCACGGAAGGCCGCAGCGATTAAAGCTGGAATTGAGAAACTTCTCAAAGTTGGGTTTATTTATCCAGTACCCCTGACGAAATGGGTATTGAACATTGTCCCTGTCAATAAAAAGTAGGGCACCATTAGAGTCTGTATCGACTTTAGGGATTTGAATAAAGCTTGTCCCAAGGACAACTTTCCTACTCTGCACATCGATCAGATTATTGACAACTGTGCTGGAAGTGTCATATTCTCATTTATGGATGGCTTCTCTGGCTATAATCATATTGAGATATTACCCATCTATCAGCACAAGATGACATTCATTTTCCCATAGGGAACATTTGCATATAAGAAGTTCCCTTTTGGATAGAAAAATGTTGGAGCCACGTTCCAGCATGCGATTTCCTATGCGTTCCACAATATTAAACATATTTTTGAACCGTACCTTGACGACCTCCCTACTCATTCATAGTGATGGGAGGACCACCCTGGTCATCTTAGAGACATATTCCTAAGATGCCGTCATTATAATATACGGCTCAATCCACGTAGATGTGTTTTTTTCGTTGAGACGGGACGTCTTCTAGGTTTTGTCGTCTCCAAACATGGCATCTGGATAGACCCTTTGAAAATTGCCACCATTTTGGCTCTACTAGCCCCAACTAATCTCCTTGAACTCCAAATATTGCAAGGGAAGGCAAACTTCCTCCATTGTTTCGTATGCAATTTCATAGAGAAAACACACGGTTATATGTGTCTCCTCAAAAAGGACACTCCGTTCTTTTGGGATGACCAAGCCCGACGCGCCTTTGATAATATCAAATACGCTCTAACTCATTCACCCATGATACACCCCCGGGATTATTCAAAGGACTTTCTCTTGTATATTGTTGCCTCTGATACTACCATTGCTATGGTTTTGGTGCAGGAAAATCCCAATGGTCAGGAGCACGTGATTTACTATGCCAGTAAGAATCTTATGGATTCTGAAACTTGATATTCACACATGGAGAAGTTAGCATTGGCCACGATCATTGCTGTACAAAAATTCCATCACTGCATTTTGCTCCACACAACCACTGTATTGGCAGACCAGAACCCTATGCATTACATCTTGGTTCATCAGGTGCTCGGGGGAAAGTAATCCCGATGCATAGTCGTACTATAGGAGTTTGATCTAGAATTTTCCAAAGCCACATCAAATAAATCCTTGGTTTTTGCCGAGCTCATGTGTGATCTTCCCTGTGTTGCAATGGAATTTGATCCCAGTGATTCATTCCCGATGAATTTCTGTTCCTGATCAGCACTACTAATCCATGGTATGGAGATTTGCTTATTTATCTCCAAACACAATGATTTCAGCTGCATTTATCTTGTGACGATCGCCGGCATATCCATCACCACGCGAAATACTACCTCATCCTGAATGATACCTTAGTATTTTCAAGATGGTTTTGAGTTTAGCATCTGCATCTATTTATACCATTTTTGGTCAGCAGAGCAGATGGATTTCTATGGCTTTGCTGATGGTGCTTGCCACCACACCTTGAATCTCACCTCAGCTGCTTGGGTCCTCTATTCCCCGGCTGAATATTTGGTTAGTTCAGGAGCAGTTTGTATCGATCCTACTACCAATAACATCGCTGAGTATCAAGCAGTCATCTGTCTTCTAACTTAAACCGCCTCCCTAGATGTTTGCAATTTGGTACTCTTGATGGACTCACAACTCGTGGTTTGTCATCTTAAGCATGTCTACACCATTAGAAACCCCGTTCTTCTCCACCTCTTCCAGAGAGTATGCTTGCTAGAAAGATCATTTGAAACCATCACTTATAGGCATATCCCTAGGGAACATAATGTAGTTGCTGACTCATTAGCTAATTACATCCTAGATTGGCATATTTCCCATTCATGACGTTAAAATAAAACATGGTCCATTGTAAATAAAAATTTTGTTGAGGCTTGGAAATTCACAAGAAACAATAGTAAGGTATTCTCCCCAGTCAATGTTCCCAACTAGCCCATGACTGTTTGGTGTAGGGAATCCATCTGGTTTTCAATCCAGCTACCGTAGGTCAAGTAACAAAAAACAAAGGGTTTTACCGGTTGCGGGCCGGTCCACCGTGTATATTTTTGTATTTTTGACTTTACGTATGATATGCAAGTGCGTATCTAATATGCATATTGATAAATAATACGAGGAGTGGTCACAATGTGATGTGCAGGTTCTTACCTCTCATCTTAAACTCTCTCGCATCTAAAGCACACACAACTGAAAACAAGCTTAACTAAGCTATCCCTAGGGAGCAAGATTATCAATTAATGAGTAATGTATTACTGTTCATATGTTAAGATAAATCACAGATAGTTGTTCTTAAAATCAAAACAAATAAACATGAATAAAGATATGCACAACAAGATAGCTCGTCGTCTGTTAAAACATTCATTACTCATGGTGGCAATAATCACAAAATAAACCGGAGAACATTCATATAAGAACATAGGTTCAGAAAGTTAGAACGATCTCACAGTTAATGAAACACAACTGAAAAAAAAATAGTTCCCCTTCAACATTGTTCATTTCATCACATTTGAACATTCCACACAGCACTTTCTCCAACAGGAAAAATTGTAATTTTATTATTGCAAAACAAAGTAGTTCCTCTTACAACAAGGAGCTCACAAGTCTCATTAAGAAAAATCCCCTCCTCCCTATTTCGTTTCTATACTTATACAAGAAACAGCTCGAACTTTTCGGTTTCCCCACAACCGTTTCAATTTCCAGTCTTGTCATGCTGCGAATGCTCATAATTAAACGTTACGTTTTAAATAGAGACTTTTATAAAATGAACATAGCTAAGTAACTGTCAAAATGCCCAATTCTAGGCCTTTTCCTTTTAATGATTACGCTCTATTATTCCTGGGTCCTACTTCAGATCCCTATTTTCTTTTTCCTCGAGCAACCACTCTGCTGCCTTATGCCTTATCATGCTTGGTCCTCCAGCTGCATCTTCTTTGCTGCAATAATATTCAAAGGGATCTGGGAAAATCTCCTATGTATGTCTGTGATCAAATGAAAACTCGTCATTTATCCCAACAATCTTTAATAAACATAAACCATAATACCAATAAAATGAGTACCGAAGGAAAGAAACGGAGCTGGGTTTTCATGTGAAAAATTCAACCTGATAAATAAGGCACACCGATCACTTACTAAACTAGTTATGAGCTCATAAAAATTGGTGGGAAAATGATTAAGAAACGGGCGAATGAAAACCCCATCGACGAATCAGACTCACTAGACATTGGATGGTTAGCGAGCTATGTAGCCGCAACCGCAGAACATCTACAATCTAAGGGTTTCGGAACACCAACCAAAAAGCGACGCGATACACATCGGGGGTCGGAACCTCTGGAGAATCGGATGGTTAGCGCACTACATAGCCACAACGACAGAGGTTAAATAGTGAAGAAAATATGCAGACTAGTCAACATCAAAAAACATAGAACAGGAAATTGGCGAAAGGGAAAGAAATATGTCAGGCAATTAGTCTATTCAGGGGCCGCAACAGTAGAAGTTAAATAGCCTTCATCCTCTGATAAAAGTCACAAAAACTTCTGAAACATTGCAAAGCGAGATCTTTTTCAACAATAAGGAGTAGGATTGGCGAAATGCTTTAATCATCAGCGCAACTTCTAACTAACCTCCGTAACAGTGGCAACTAAAGATCCCAATTTAAACCTTGGCGGAACCTCAATGATGACAAAAAAGCATGAAACTTGCTTAGTTTTACAGTCCAAAATCTTTGCAGACCCAAACGAATTCCCAAAAAAGCAAGAAAAACTAGCCTCAAACAATCCAAATGCGTAGCAGAGTGGGAACAAACTATTCTCAACAAAATCAACAATGAGGGTCCAAAATTTTATAAATTTGGGAAAAAGTTGCAGCTGCAACAATTGGAGGCTCACTTGTGAACCCAAATCTCTAAATAAAATCCTCCTTAAGCAACAGACTGTTTAGTCATAAACTCATAGGTTGAATTCTTCTAGATGCTTGTATTCCTATAATGGCAAAAACATGCATTTAAATCATTGATGACAGTCCATTTTTTGGAAATGGGAACACCAAAATATTCAAAGTCCGGAAAACTCTTTCAAGGCTTAGTAAGTGAGTTTTATTTTACCCCTGTCTTCGAGTAGTTCCCAGCTTGGACACCATAGGATCGTAACATATGGTAAACATAAATATTCATTTGTTCCTCATTCCCATGCCATTTGCACTTTTATGCCTTTTGAACCTTTTGTTCTTTTGAGTCCTCTGTATGCCTTTCTTTCTGAATTTTATTCAGGCTCTTCTATCGATAGTGTTGTTTTGTGTGAGAGATGTATTTACTTTTCAGCTCACGGATGGAGAAGAACTTTTGGCAATCTGTACTCATATGATTCAGTACTTTGTTTCGATAACTATTGTTTTCTTCTTAGGAGTTCTGACTCTTATTAGCCTTTAGGCCTTTAAACCTTGGCATGGGATAATTTATATATAATAAATTGTTTATCTTGCTTCCTTTCCATGGGTCCTTTGCTCTCACCCCCTAGGACATTTTTAGATGTGAAATGGATGGAGCCTCAAAACAATATTCCAAACCTTCTGATTCTGAGTTATTTTTAGGGGATTAAGCAGGAGTTCAATGAGTTCATATCCATTTTGGAAAACTACTTACTAGAATAAATTCTATCAGTTCAACCAAGAATGCACAGTCTTATCCCAAAAATTTCAGTTTATCAGGAGTTCTGATGCTCTTCATGCGATCAAAAGTTTGCTTCTTTTATTGAAATCAGGAGAAAACTAAACTAAACAAAAGAAAGGAGAAAATCAAAGTAGTAGAAACAAATCAATTATTTATGTACAAGAAAAAACAAACTAAAACAAAAATCAAGAAAAATAATGTTTAAGAACTAAACCATTTACTGGTAAGTTCTCCTCCCATCCCTATAAATCTTGCAATTTATAAGTTGAGGGGCCAAGTTTGGATGCAATTTGGAAAGGGCCTACCCATAACTGCTGAAAGTTAGTGTGCTTTCCCTTCTCATCATGAGGGTGATCCCACTTAAGAACCAAATCCTCCACTTCAAATTCTTTTGTTCCAGCTTTGTGCTTATCAAACCACCTCTTTATAACCTCTTGTTGTTGTTTAAAACGTTCTCTGGCCTTGGATCTAGACTGTTCTTCCTTCAAAATATTATGGATTCTTATCTGCAAGACTTCATTATCTGATCCTGTTGATCCTAAGCTATTATGGAAGAGGGTAGCATGATATTGGGGGGTAGAATGGCCTCTTTTCCATAAACAAGGGTATATGGGGACACACCTAAAGAAGTCTTGGGGGTGACCCTATCATCCCAAAGAGCATTTGGCAATGTTGAATGCCAAGTTCTCTGGTTTTCTATTACAGTCTTTTTTAAGATTCTAATCAGATTCTTGTTTGTAGATTCTGCCAAACCATTTCCTTGTGGATAATAATTTGCAGAATAATGCAACTTAATTCCTTTTTCATGAGAAAATGTAGTTAATCTAATAGAGGAAAAATAAGTAGCATTATCAAAAACTAGAGAAATTGGAACTCCAAACCTAGTCATAATATGATCTTGCAAGAAGTCCATGACCGCATCTTCATTCACTTTACGCAACGGAATGGCTTCGACCCAATGAGTAAAGTAATCGGTTGCCGTAAGAATATACTTGTGTTGCAAAGAGGAATTTGGCTTTATCTATCCAATGATATCCATTCCCCACTGCTCAAAAGGTTCCGTTATCATCACAGGATTTAATGGTCCTGCTACTTTAGCTTGTCTTCCCCCACACCTTTGACAGATGTCGCACTTTCTGAAATGGGCATGTGCATCTTTGAATAGTGTGGGCCAATAGTATCTGACTCTAAGAATTTTATGGGCTGTTGTATCTCTGGAAAAATGTCCTCCAGCACACCCATCATGTAAGTCTATCATGACCTTCTTCACATCTTCCTTCTCTAAGCATCTAAGAAGAACTCCATCATAGTTCTTTCTGAATAATATTCCTTCAATAATCTGATATGAGGCTGATTTAAGACACGGTGCTCTTGTTTGCTTAGAATTCCAATTCTCCGGTAACAATCCCTCCTGAAGGTAATGCACAAGGTCTCAATACTAGGAGTCTAGAGCTGTGAAAAGAGGACATACACCCATCAACTGTAACTCAGCTTCACCTTCCCAGTTATTTTCCTCATTGTCTTCACTTTTAGTCATTAGTTTGCACAATCCTTGCCCTTTAACTATGGAATTTGGCTTGAATTCGAGGTCATACTCCTGTAAGGATGTCACCCAGTTGCCTCTTCTTTCTCCTAATTCCTTTTGTATGAACAGAGACCTCACAGCTAGGTGTGGAACTATCACCTTTGTTTGGTTCTTGAGTATATATGGTCTAAATTGTTTTACAGCTTTGAAGACTACGTAAGATTGTTTATCCACAGCTGGGTAATTCAATTCAACTCCCTATAGACCAGTTCTCATAAATGATATGGGGAACTCATCTCCCCCATCTTCCTTCTAGGTAAGCACCGCTGCCAGTGAATCGTCAGATGCGAAAGTGTACAAAATAAAATCTTTCTCAAAATACGGGCTTTTGAGGGAGGGTGTGTGTGCCATAGATGTCTTTATTTTACTAAATGCATTCTTCTCTACATCATTCCACTTAAATTTTAAACTTTGCTTTACCATTTTCTGCAAAGGTTTAACAATTTGAGCAAAGTCCGGCACAAACCTTCGCATGAAATTTATTGTCCCCACAAATGATTGCATGCATTTTTTATTATGGGGTAAGGGAATCTATTCGATAGCTTTGATCCTCTTCGAGTCTATGGAGATCCCCTTCTTAGAAACCACGTGACCCAGTAACTTACCTTTGGTAATGGAAAACACACACTTTTTGGGGTTTAATGAGATACCATATTTTTGGCAGCGTTCAAAAATATGTTTTAGATGGAATGCATGTTCCTCCCTTTTCTTTGAGAATATTGTGATGTCATTAAGGTATACTACATCATTGCGGCCAATCAGACTGTGGAAAGCTATGTCCATGGCCCTTTGGAAAGTAGCTCCAGGATTTATGAGTCCAAAGGGCATCCTTTTATAAGAAAAAGTCCCCCATCTGGTTCTGAATGTAGTTTTAAGTCTATCTTCTTCAGCTACTAACACTTGATTGTAGCCAGAGAATCCATCTAATAAAGAAAATAATTTAGAACCCGAAACCATTTGCAATATCTATTCAATGGGTGGGACAGGATAATTGTCTTTATTCGAAGCGCGATTTAGGTTTCTGAAATCCACACATAGTCTAATTTCTCCATATTTCTTTCTTACGGGTACCAGATTTGAAACCCATTCCAAGTGTCTAACTTTGAAAATAATTTTAGCATCCAACAACTTCTTTACTTCATTCTAAATTAGAGGCTTCAGTTTTGGATGCATTTTCCTTAAAGGCTGTTGATAAGGCTTGACCCTAGATCTGATGGGGATAACATGCTGAATAATATTGGTGTCATAGGTCTTCAAATCTTCATACATTCAGGAAAAAACATCTTTGTATTGTTTGAACAGACTGATGAACTTATTCCTTTCACCTGGAGAGAAACACTTTCCCAAATTCACATATTTACGCTCAATTTTAGTCCCTAAATTAATCAACTCGAACTGTAGAGACGAGCTATGAGTCTTCACATTCACTGGCCTTCTGAACTTCTCATTTAGATCAAACATCCACTCTAAAGTCCTGACTCCTTTAGGAATAAAATTATCAAATTTTAGCTCGGCTTAATGTTCTTCATCATCAATAATTTCCCCTTTGAAGGTCTTGTCATTTGTCAAGCATTCTAAAATTTGTTGATCATCATCAAAAACTCATAGATTGGTAATCATATCTAGAACCGAGGGCCTAAAAAGCAATTCAATAGAACACCGGTTATTAGAGGGCACAAGCCTTGCCACTGAGGTGGCCAACAAGTCAATTGCTGCATTCTTAATTCTAGGAATCGATATAATATTAAATGCATGAAAATATTTAAGCAAATCCCATACTTCATTTTGATAAGCTTTTAAATGAGGGGAAATACAATGTATTTGATTTCTAATCTATTTTACGATTATTTCAAAATCCCCATACACTTTCAGATTTTCTACCTTTAACTCAATTGCTTTTCTTTGTCCCTGAACCGGTGCTTCATATTCGACTGTGTTATTGGTGCATTCAAAATCTAACCTACATGAAAGAAAATGTTTATTTTTCTTTAGGATCGATCAAGACACAGCTGGCTCTTGACCCTTCTAAAGTTTTGGACCCATCAAAGAAAAGCGTCAAAAAATTTCCTATCGCTATTGTGCATAAATCAACATCTACATCTATAGCTAAGTCTACTATTTTACAATCAATTTCATCAGCCTAAGAAAAATGAAGGATACCAAGCTAAGCATCTGATGTATCGCTGGCTTCTTCCGCTTGATAGTTTCCCAGTTCTAGCTCAATTAAGTAATTTCCCAAAACAGAACTCACTGGTTCATTTTTACCTTCGAACTGAGTAACATTGTGTTTCATGTGAGGCTCTCTTAAAACTTTAATTTGATTTGGGATTCCTTTATAAGGTAGCCATAGATGTGATCAGTCCAAAGAAAAACATCCACTCAACTTTTCCAACCAATCCCTGCTCAAAAAAAGTCCATAAGCTTCAGGTATGTCTGCTACCACAATATCAATGAATTGACATACCTTATCATTTGAATATAAGCGAATGAGAACATCCTCCATTTCCCAAATTACCTTCACATTCATTTTTTCCAACTGAATGACCCTCCAGGTAGATGGTTTCGGTTGTCCATTTATCCTTTTGCAGACCGACAGTGGCATAACATTTACTAACGCCCCCAAGTCCACTAGGCAGTTGTGCACGTTGTGGTTGAAAATTTCAAAAGTAAGGAAAAAAGGTGGATTCTTACACCTGGGCTTACCCCCCACACTCGCTTCACCAATTTCTTCCTCTTGGGGCTGATTGTCAGTGGGAAGCTTCTCCTTTGATATTTCAAGTGCTTTCAATAACTTTTCTTTCTACTGTGGCACACTGCACATGTCAAATAACGAGATATTTTCCCTTACCTTTTTGATATCCTCCACAATGTCATAATCCATCTTATGTTCTGTGAGATTTGTTTTAACATTATTTGACTTCTCTTCAATGGGCTTACTAGGAATGTTGATCTGTTTCAGATTTTGATTGGTGGTGGTAAATTCCAGAATTTTATTAGCTGAGGCATTATTTTGAAATTTCTTTACATTCTTTCGAAGTCTCTTAATATTTGGGAGCATAATACTGTCGTCTTTAATTGACCCTTGGATTCTCATCGTCACATTTGTTTCCAAGATATATTTATGTTTCAAATCCTTTTCTTCTTTGGTACCAAACAACGATACACAGTCCCATAACACAAAGGCATCATCTTCTTGTTTTTCTGTTGATTTATTGTTGTTTTTTCCCTCTTCATCATTATCCTTAGTTAGTTTGGAGTCCAGCAGCTGATTCATCACCAATGTCATTGAATTTATCCATTGAGGACAATTCTTTTCAGAATGGGGTTGTTGGTGAAAAGTGCAAAAGTTTTCCATCCCAACCTCTATTAAGTTCATCGATGCAGGACTATGCGGAGGGGCTTGGGTTTGATTGTTATCCTCCTTTTTCTTGTAGTAAGGCTTATAAAACTTCTAGGCTTCCTTTCCCTTTTCGAAGTCTATTATTTTGTTAGAGAGCTTTTGCATCATTTTTTCCATTCCTTTGAAATCATGTGATTTCTCCTCTTTAGGCTTACTAAATAACAAATATTTCCTTCCAACATTTTTTTCTCCTCACTGCTTAGGATAATCTTTGATGCTTTCCTTTTCAGCCTCTACTCTATCTTCTTCTTCATAAGTCTCTGCCAGCATAGGTTTGTCTTTCATTTTGGAAAACATGGCCAAATCGGGTCCTAGGGCTGAAGTATAATACTCAATCAGAACTTTATCTAAGGGTTTGTCAGTTTTAGAAAAATTCTTAAGATAAGCTACAAATCTTTGGGTAAAAATATGCACCTTCTCTTTTCCTTCTTTATTTAAAGCACACAGTCCCTTCATGAGAGCCACATGAGTTTTTTGGGTTGCATATTTACTTCTGAAAACCCTTTCAAAGGTATCCCAATCTGGGATAGAGTTTGCAGGCAAACCGAAATACCATGACGTTGCTACTCCTTTAAGGGTATGCAGAAAAAGTCTACAAACTACATCTTCATGTTCCCCAGCCCTTAATCCTTCTATTACCAAATAAGAACTTTGTAAATGGTCATCTACTAACATCTTCTCATTTGGATCAAACTTGGGCAGCATATTCTCAAAGGCTTGAGGTAAGTCATGCAATGGAGGCGTTACGTTCAAGGGTGATCTGGCTCTCCAGCAGGTGGTGGATTCAGTGGGTTAGGTGGCTGATTTGCATTAACGCCTGCCATGAGTCTGGGTGGAGAGTGAGGAGGTGAGGGAATAGGAGTATGAATAGGAGAATAGTAAGGTGTGTTTGGGCCTATTTGATTCAAAGGCTGAACCACTTCTTGTAATGCTACTTCTACTAACTCTTCCAAATCTCCAGCCAACATTGAATCTTCCAAGATGGGACGATATTTCTTCTTGTATTCTCTTTGGGGTAAATCAGGGGTAGTGGGTAATCATCCAATACTCCTTATATAGGCCCATGTATGCCTTCTTAGATCATTAAATACTTGGTTATCTACAGAAAACAAGTGTTCTCTATTCTCTTTAGTATTTGGATCAGGGACTAAACTACTTTCAAAACTATCACTGGTGGAGCATCTTCAAGGAAATGAATATCCCCAGCCAGCCATGCGTTGGTGGCCCTCCTTCTAGCTACAGAAACTATGGAGACTTGGAAATTCCCAGGCAAAAACAGTAAGGGATTTTCCACATTCAACATTCCCAACTAGCCTATGACTGTTTGGTGTAGGTAATCCATCCGGTTTGCGGTCCAGCTACCGTAGGTCAAGTAACAAAAAAAAGGGTTTTACCGGTTGCGGCCTGGTCCACCACGTATATTTTTGTATTTTTTACTTTAATTATGATATGTAGGTGCATATCTAAGATGCATATTGATAAAGAATACGATGAGTGGTCAAAATGTGATGCACAGGTTATTACCTCTCATCTTAAACTCTCTTGCATCTAAATCACACACAACTGAAAACAAGCTTAACTAAGTTGTCCCTAGGGAGCAAGATTATCAATTAATGAGTAATGTATTACTGTTCATATGTTAAGATAAATCATAGATAGTTGTTCTTAAAATCAAAACATGTAAACATGAATAAAGATATGCACAAAAGATAGCTCATCGTCTGTTAAAACATTCATTACTCATGGTGGAAATAATCACAAAATAAACTGGAGAACATTCATTCAAGAACATAGGTTCTGAAAGTTAGAACGATTTGACAGTTAATGAAACACAACAGAAAATGAAATAGTTCACCTTCAACATTGTTCATTTCATCACATTTGAACATTCCACACAACACTTTATCCAACATGCAAAATTGTAATTTTATTATTGCAAAATGAAGTAGTTCCTCTTACAACAAGTAGCTCACAAGTATCACTGGGAAAATCCCCTCCTCCCTGTTTATTGTCTATACTTATACAAGAAACAGCTTGAACTTTTTGGTTTCCCCACAACTGTTTCAATTTCCAGTATTTTCATGTTGCGAATGCTCATAATTAAATGTTACGTTTTAAATACAGACTTTTATAAAACAAACATAGCTAAGTAACTGTTGAAATGCCCAAGCCTGGCCCTTTTCCTTTTAATGATTATGCTCTATTATTCATGGGTCCTACTTCAGACCCCTATTTTCTTTTTCCTCGAGCAACCACTTTACTGCCTTATGCCTTATCATGCTTGTTCCTCCAGCTGAATCTTCTTCGCCGCAATAATATTCAAAGGGATCTGGGAAAATATCCTATGTATGTCTATGATCAAATGAAAACTTGTCATTTATCCCGACTATCTTTAATAAACATAAACCATAATACCAATAAAATTAGTACTGAAGGAAAGAAACGGAGCTGGGTTTTCATGTGAAAAATTCAACCTGATAAACAAGGCACACCGATCACTTACTAAACCAGTTGTGAGCTCATAACAATCAGCGAGAAAATGATTAAGAAACAGGTGAATAAAAACCCCATCGGTGAATTAGAACATTAGACATCGGACGGTTAGCGAGCTATGTAACCACAACGGCAGAACATCTACAATCTAAGGGTTCCAGAACACCAACCAAAAAGTGATGTGATACACGTTGGGGGTCAGAACCTCTGGAGCATTGGATGGTTAGTGCACTACATAGCCACAACGGCAGAGTTTAAACAGTCAAGAAAATTAGTAGACTAGTCAACATCAAAAAACATAGAACAGGACATTGGCGAAAGGGAAAGCAATCCGTTAGGAAATTAGTCTATTCAGGGGCCGCAATGGTAGAAGTTAAACAGCCTTTGTCCTCTGATCAAAGTCACAAAAACTTCTGAAACATTGCAAAGTGAGATCTTTTTCAACAATAAGGAGCGGGATCAACAGAAGGATTTAATCATCGGTGCAACTTCTAACTGACCTCTGAAATAGCGGCAACTAAAGATCCCAATTTAAACCTTGTCCAAACCTCAGTGACGACAAAAAAGCATGAAACTTGCTTAGTTTTATATTCCAAATTCTTCGCAGACACAAACGAATTCCTGAAAAGAAAGAAAAATTGGCCTCAAACAATCCAAATGTGTAGCAGAGTGGGAACAAATTTTCTCAATGAAATCAACAAGGAGGGTCCAAAAATTTATAAATTTGGGAAAAAGTTGCAGCTGCAACACATTTAAAGACACATAAAACTCATGTAAAATACATTCACCATTTGAGACATATAAACACCAGGAATNATCAGCTTTCAGTAGATATCTCATACACATATTGTCTAGTGATGCTCGTGGTATCACATCACCACCTGGGCTACTCTACGTAGAAGTCTACTAAATTGACCCGGTACTCCCACTGTGGGTCTCTAATACCTCAAAGGGAGGTCATCAATGGAAGTGTCAGGGATATCCAAGGTCAACCTCTCCAGTTTTTCCTCTAACTCCCCAGTGATATCATCACCCTACAGTACAAAGTGAGCTCTAGCTCATTTATCCAATGGGGAAGCTCCCCCAGGTTGTGTTGCTCCAACATCTGCATGAAAATATCCAGGTCTTGTTACTTAACATAAAAAGTATGAAACATCAAAAAACATAAAAACATTTCATCCATTTTAGGGTTTCTTGCTTCTTACCGATTTCATGCCACTGCCTGCCAGGTGGGAGCAGTAGGTCAGGATCTCCACTAAAGTCTGTGCCCAGGTAAGCATAATCCTCCACCATGAGGATCTTATCTCGAATCCATCTAAAGAATAGGTCACTGAACTTCACCTTCCCCCTACCCTCTCCAGTACAAGCCATAATCTAGACCCAACTCAGCATACAGGGGTCCTGCACTCTCATCTCTATGAAGACCACCTGAGGTCTCATCTATGGTACCCGCTCGAAGAAGAAGCAGGCTAAAATGGAACCAAAGCCAAACTGCTTCAGTTCTCCCTGCTGACACTTAGTCAGCTGATCTTTGAATATCGGAAGCATGGATTCCTCCCAGTTGAATACCGTAGGTGCCATGGCCTCTATTGCATATACCATGTGTACCCTAGAATCCTGGTGCACACCTTGACTCCCGGCCACTCTCTGCATAGTAAATAGGACAATCCATAGAGGCCCATCCATCATTGCTTTAATGGGGATTTTCTTCCCCGATGTCCTAGTTTCGCATGTAAATGTTTTTGGATTCCTTAGTCACTGACATGGATAAATAGATTATGTTCTTGTAGCTTTGATGTGTTTACATGTTTAATCTAATTGCAGGTGCACAATTTCACTATCGAAGCAACATTCCAGGTGTCTACGATATCTAGGGAGGGTCTTCATCCTTTGTCGTTCACTCATTTGTTCTAGATCTGAACAATTCAAACCAGAGGAATAGCTTCTGTCCGTAGAAGGTGAAATATTCCTACTTACATTTAAATAAATGTGTATTTTGTGCTCCATTTGGGATATTGTTGGGACAAATTATTTGTAAGGATGACATGTTAGTCAATCCTACCAAGATTGTTATAATTGTCAACTTATCGACACCTACGCTAGTAAATAAGTTGAGGGTGACATTGGGCCATAGAGGGTAGACAGATGTGAAGTTCGAGTGGAACGACGAGTGTCAAAGGAGCCTCGATACTCTAAAGAAAAATATTGTCGCAACACCAATATTAGTTTTTCCATATTGGATGAAGGAGTTCAATGTTCACATCGATGCTTCATCAGTCCCATTAGGGGTAATCTTGGTGCAACCAGGGGAAGGAGAAATTGAATACCTAATTGCGTTTGTAAGCCACAAACATTCTACCATAGATAGAAACTACACAACAATAGAAAGAGAAGGATTGGATATGTGCATGCATTACAAAAATTTCACCACTAATTGTTAGGAGGGAATTTCAAAATGTTTACATATCACTCAGCATTGAAGCACCTGGTCAACATGGTTATGTTGGGGGTAATATTTTTCAATGGTTGCTACTATTCCAATATTTTTATTTTGAGATCATTGTGAAACCAGGTCATTTGAATGCAATACTCTATCATCTATCAAGGATAGAGTCAGGCGAAGAACCAAATAACATCGAGGACAACTTTCCTAATGCATAGATGTTTAAATTTGGGATGGTGGAAGACCATTACAAATAGATCATTCAATTTTTAGCGACAAGCAAAGCCTCAGAGGAGTTCACCATGAGTCAAAGAACCAACTGGTTTTCATAGCTGTGGAGTTGAAACTAATAGCAATACAACAATACAACATGGGAGCTAATGAAATTCTGCGTAGATATGTTCTTCTGCATGAACATGAAAGAGTATTGGTAGAGGCGCATGACGAAATTGTAGGAGGACATTATGAAGGTCACACAACCGCTAGGAAGATACTCCAAGTTGGATTATGGTGGCTAACAATGCATGGTGATGTCATATACTACGCTAATAGCTGTGATGTATGTCAACGAATTGGAAAACCATCATGAAGAGATGAGACGTTGTTAGTACCTTAGATAATACTACAACCATTTGATAAATAGGCAGTGGATTTTTTGGTATCCATCAATCCTCCGAGAAAACAGATAGGTGTATGATATATCATCACTCTGATAGACTACTTGACATGATGGGATGAGGAAACACCAGTGAAGGATTGTATAGCTGCGACAACAACGTTGTTCCTATTTGACAATGTGGTTACTATATTTGGATGTCCCAAGATATTGATGAGAAACCAGGGGGATCAATTTGTCAACCATATGATTAAAGTGATGACTAAGGAATTCCATATTCAACACAATAAAATCACTCCATATCACCCACAAGAAAATGGAATAGTTGAGGCATTCAATAAGATATTGGAGAATGTGCTGATAAAGGTATGAAACATAAATCATGACGATTGGGATCTCAAAATTCCTACAATATTATGGTCCTACATAACAACATGTAAAAGATTGATAGGACAAACACCATTCAAGTTAGTTTATGGAAAAGAAGCTATAATTTTGATGGATTATATTGTTCCTAGTCTATGCATAGTGGAAACAACAGGAATGAGTGATGAAGGAGTAGTTTAGGAAAAAATGACACGGCCATTACAACTCGAAGAGGATCGGTTCATCACAGATTTTCACCAGGAAGTAGAGAAGGATCGACAGAAGGCATGGCATGATCACCATGTAAAAGTGAAGCAATTCCAGCAAGAAGATATGGTTCTCCTCTATGAAAAAAATTTCTCAAAGCACCCATGTAAGCTACAAATGCATTTGTTACATCCCTATGTTATTCATTTCATTACCAATATAGGTGCGATATAGTTGGATGGAAAACTGTTACCAAAACTAGTGAATGGAAGTCGGCTAAATCCCTATCGGGATAGCCAGGAATGGAGACAATGTTGAATCCAAAAATGAAAAAAAATAGAAAAGTTTAGAAAGGAAGCTTATCGATAGATGGCAGAGGAAAAAGGAAAGGGGAATCATAACAAAGTTTTAATCTTGGAAATATCAGATGAGGCGTAGAATGGTCAAATCATACAATAAATGTCATAATTACACCAGATGGTTGACAAAACAAGTAGGAAAGACACATGTATTGATCGATGTGGCTGTTACATTTGTAGATCGACATTAGATTTGGTCAATCTTCGAGGGATTTGGAAATGATGGTCAAAATATTTCACACAGAAGGATCGGAATCCATAAAAATGGGCTAAGGGGCATGGTTCGACCCACTGTGCGAGTCTAAAAGAGGAATTAGAGCTAAGGTGAACATAAAAGAAAAGTGAAGAGTGTGGAGGAATCAAAGGGTCATAGAAACCATGGTTCATTTCATTTCAAGCACCAGTACGTAGGTACCACAACTAAGAAGCATTCCAATTGTGGAAGAGTAGTGAGAGATTCAGTCTGTGTCAATGCAACCAATTAGGAAGAAAAGGAGTGTGAATCACCCAATCTCTCTAGAATGATGGATCAAGTCAACTTGCAGTTCAAAAAGGGAAGCAAAGGAAGAAGTTGGCCCATCGACAATGCGAATGGAGGAATCAACCATGCAGAAAGGGCTGACAATAGATGATATCCCGGGGTATGTACCACCACGAAATTTAGGAGAACCAAAGATATGCATTAATAACAATCAGAAGTATACTATCAATATTCCAATGACACCGAAGGGAGTCCATGTGATGATGAACATTTTTCTATGGTTGCAAAAGCCGCAATACAGTGACCACAAAATTTTGGCGTACCTAGAATGCAAAGAGGGAAAATTTGAGTAGATAAAGCGTCGTGACAGGTGTCCCATTACCAAAAAATCAACCCAATGGGCGTTGGGACTACAACGGTCTAAGCGGTTATCGATTATCGACATGCCACATTTTGGGCACTCCTCGAAGGTCAATGTAGGTGTAAATTAGTTTATTCCATGTTTCCATGTTGGGTATCCATGGTTGGATGCAAAGATCCCAATAATGGTCTATTTGATATCACAAATCACTGACTTGCCCAAGGAAGGGGTCTATTTGTCCCAATAATTCAGAGGGAAGGACAACGATAAGAAGCTAGCAGGAAGGATGAAGAAGAAGCATGATGTAGTACATGAAAATAGAGTGTAATTCATTAATGCCATCAATGATCAGGGAGTTCACATCAGAGAAAAGTTGATGAAAGTGAAGGTTGTGTAGAACAACAGGACAAACCATTGCACGTTGGGAGTTATCACATGTGCAGAGCAGTGCACAGTGGGAGTTTAGATGAATTGGTATTTATGTTTCTTGAATGAGTTGATGGAAGACGTCATATTGGCTCAAGAGGTGGGAAAACCATTTACCAACTCCTAGTTGCTGATATTTATCATACCTATTGGTTGGATGGAACAAACATACTATAAGGGAATGGAGTTTTACGCTGTCAACACCTGTAGAGGAGCATGGTACAAGAACCTATGGGAGATCAAAAAAATGAAAAGAAAACTGACAACAACATCCAATTTTATTTGTACTTGTATGCACTACGAGATCCAGCAGTAAAGATACTGCGACTCATAGATGATGTCACGACAATGTATATGAGGATTGCATAATTAGCAATAGGACTGCATTCCAACCATATTCATGTGCAAAACGATGCAGAGAACAATTGGTTGATGGCACAATTCAATTTTACTAATGCAAAGTTGGACACCATCATCGACAAGTGGCCACTGGAGTGGAAAGTTCTAGCCAGCATCGAGGAAATGTTGGACACAGAAAATGGACTGCCACTAGATATTTTGATCGAGCAGAATAAGCCAAAGGAATCAGAAGAGGACTCGTAGGAGGAATCATCTAAAACTTCATCATATTTAGAGCTAGAGAAACAAGAAGAAGAGGAACGAACAAAGCATCGGTATGAACAAGGCGAAGGGAGCAATACAACAAGGCTCTCTAACAAGAAAGTGAACAAGGTAGTAGTTGCAATTACCATGATGACCAATGAGAATTTATCTAAGGTAATGAAACACGTAACATGTTACTTCCGTCAAGTCACGGGGTTTTTGCAAACACTAATAAACACAATACTAGAGACAAGGATACCACAAGATGGCACATCGCAAAGAGAAGTCAAGGTACAATTAGAAAAGAAGTGTGGCCAATACAAATTTTACCATGGAAAATCACAATGGGGAATGAGGATGCTTATGCTACATTGAGAGGATTTGACTTGATCGGATTTGATCTCAATGAACTCTCAATGTACATGCTAACACAGGTTAAGGATGCAGAAAGCAAATAGATCTAAGACCATGAGGAGATAGTTCACAACCAACTGATTCAGCCTAGGAAGCATAGAAACATTGATGTATTTGTGATTTCAGAAGATATTATTATGTATATTATCATTGTATGTTGTTGTACCCCAATTGGGGATGTTTTTACCCCCTTACAGGATGTCTTAATTGTGTCTAGACCTTGAGGTACAACCTCCATTGTAAGTCAGGGAAATATTTCCCAGTGTACATTATGTAATGTGTATTTGGAGTCTCTTTGGGAGAAATTGGCCCTGTTAGGGAAGCCATGTGGGCTCCAGTCTTATGTTTGTTCAATGACTTGAAAAGGTTCAAATAGGGAGGCGCTCTCCCTCATTTATACACACCTTACACTCTTAAGTTCACATTAGAGAGAGAGAGAGGAGGAGGAAATATAGATAGCTACTTAATACTTCTTATTAATGCTTTTGATAATATTACTATTATGAGGAATTTTGCAAGGTTTTATCCTTTATCGCTTCCTCGGTGAAAATATTTATGTCTCGTGTATCTTTTATAACTTATGCGTATTGTTGTAATTGTTATTCTTTTAGATAAAGATCCTAGATAATCTAATCAGATCTAAAGAAAAACTAACATGGTATTAGAGACTCAATGAAAGAAGGAACTGCGTAGCTGTAGAAACTAGGTCTTCCTAGTTCAAGGCATTCTCTATACTGATCATGAAGAAAATAGGGTTAGGATAACTTGGCTCAATAGGGCACATCTTTTGGTGGATGCATTTTTCAAATTGGAGAAGTTTCATTTTTGAACCTGTCACTGGTTCTAGGAGGAACTAGGGCATCAAGTTTCAGAGGCTTCCCACCTCATCTTTTAGAAAGTGACCTAGCTAAGTGACTCATCTCAAGGAGGTGCATATTTCTGTCCAAATAGAATTCCCAAACACCAAGTTTGGAAAATTAGGGTTTATCTAACAAACCCTAGGTCATCCAGCTCCAGAAACAGGTTGAACACCTCAAATCAATGATATCTAAATCTTTTCTATTTACATTTGAGGTACTCATTTGAAAAGATGACTCACCATAATCAGCTTGAGGAC
Source organism: Pseudotsuga menziesii (assembly GCA_001517045.1). Lineage (NCBI taxonomy): Eukaryota > Viridiplantae > Streptophyta > Pinopsida > Pinales > Pinaceae > Pseudotsuga > Pseudotsuga menziesii. The sequence goes on from LPNX010948239.1 coordinate 711,861, forward strand.
AAGCCTAGAGGGGTTAATAAATTCTGACCATGGAAGTAAAAAATATCTCTAATCCTTGTAGAAAATTACTTGGATCAGTTCATCACTGGAGAAGTTCCAGAACCAGAGGGAGATGAGGCTAAGGAAACTCATTAGAGAATAATAGATAAGGCTAAGAGAATCATTGTAGATTCTTTTAAGGATCACCTCATCCACCATGTGTCTTGTTAGAGAAATAATCCATCTTAGTACCATGGTCATACACCTAGGTTACATTTTTATTTGTCTTGTACCTATGTCATATGGTCTAACTTAGGTTATACTGATCAATCTTGGTCTATTAGGTGATTCTGGCCCATTTAATCACAGTTGAGGCACTCCACGTTGATCATCCTAACAGCCCAGGTGCTTTTATTAATGACAATATTCCTTGGAGTGCTCCCCATACCTTAAATCATGGATCTTGTTAGACTAAGGGTGCTAGTGCATGTGTGTGGTGAATTTTGGCCTCCCTTGGGATTTTATTTCCTCCTAGACCATCTCCCACTCACACATGTTCTCACCCATTCCTATGCTACCCTCATTTATGATCGAACATGCTTCATCCATGTTCACAATTTCATTCGTGACTATTTGGGATGATTTGGAAGCTGATTGGTCCATATAGGGGGGTTTGAGGGCCAAATCATATCCTGAAACATGTATGCATCCAAATGGCATCCATAAGATAACAATTTTATCCCAATGTATTATAAGTATGTACTATACATATCTACAATTTGTACACTAATAGAAACATCAACTATTGGCACCATCTATGTGTGTTATTTTGCTCTACTTTACTATTTTCTTGCATATTTTGCGAATAACTTAGATTTTGAATATTTCCTTAGCTCCTAGATCTCACTATGAAGAAATTATCACATGGTATCAGAGATTTATGGAGCTTCAAATCAAATATAGAGTGTTTGAGTTGTTGTTTGGGGCATTTTCTAGAGAAAAATAAGTGTTTGCATTGCAAGTACAACAGAGTTTCTGTCACTTAGTGCACAAGAAGGATGGAGAAGACTCGTGTATTTATTAACACATTCAATTATTTTGAATGATATGAAAAGTTAAGAAAATTTATTTCTTCTTCTTTAGACACAGTCATGGGTCATGCAACATCCTAAATCATTCATTCTGAAGCTCAAATGCTTCTTCTGTAACAATCGTTCCACCCTTAACATATTTCTTCCACAACTAGAAGTGTCCTTTCCTCCCTTCACAGGACCTTTCTAACTTCCTCCTTCCACCTTCCCCATTCCTCAATGTGGCTTGCGGCAGGAGGAACTCCGTAGATCGTCCACTATTCATCTTACCTTCCTGTTTCTCCCCTTCCTCTTTCCACGGGTGGACTCCAGCTAGCATAACTCAAATTACGATGTAGTCATTTGTTTTTTTCCTACTTTTCACTTTATACCTTTCTCAAGAGGACTACATGGTGCAGAAATCCCAAAATACTTACCTTTATCCTTTGTCTTCCCACTTTCCACCTTTCACATTTTGTTGCGGATTTTGGGGTGTGGAAAACCAACATTTTTCCTTATTTCTTTTTCTGTTTTCCGATTTTCACGTCCTTACTTCCACATTCCACGGTGGATTTCAGGGTGCAGAAATGCCTGAGCTAGATACATTTTGACTCTGTAACTAGGATTCTAGCCTCCATGAACTTAAGCACAATGCATTTGAAACCAAAATCCATATGCAAGAGTAAAATGTAGGAAAGTATAACAACATTAAATTCTACTTGAATCTTTAGCAACCATTCAACACATTCATAATAATTCCTAAACAAATACACTATAGAATTAAAATAACCAGTGAACACTTATATTGAAGATGAAGTTTTCCCACAACTAACTATGTTGTTGCAACATTCCACCCAACCATAGGCCATTTGTGTTCATCAATCTCTCAACACACCTTCCACCCCCGAGTTGGGCATGATTTCCAAAAGGAACTAGGGATCAACAGGCTCACACATAGTCAAAATGCATCAAAACACAACCAAGAAAACCTACAGTTGGTTTTATCAGGTTGTCTAGCTAGTCCAAGACATCATTGGTTTTATCAAGCTATTAAGGAAGTGACTCTATTATAGAGGAAAGTTTTCCTATGGCTAGGGTTTATGAGGCCATCAACGTACTGGGGTAGAAAGAGATATGCATAGAGCTCTGCAAGTATATATAAGCAATATTCAAAGATTAGAATGGTTCATACCTTAACAAATGAAGGTTGATCCAAGCATCCCTTCAATCCTCCTCTTGCTCCTCTTTCTCCAAGAGACCTGCAAAACGAATTATACCTTCCTCAAACCAATATCACCACATGTAAAGAAATGATAATCAAACCAAGATGAAATATTAATCTAATTAACATAAACAACTGATCATAAACAAAAATTCAATCACATATTGAACAATGATTTGGAAATAAGAAGAACATCACATCTTTATTAATCATGAAAAGAAGTACAATTATACCTTCTCTTGAATTCAAGCACCTCACAAAACATTGTCACTTGATATGGTTCTGCTTCTTCTCTTCTCCGAGAAACTCAACCTCCAAGCTCTGCAACAGAAGGATATGGGAAAAGAGAGTCCCAATTCCTCCAGCATAACAATTCAAAGATTCAAGTCCCCTCTCATTGACCTCTATACCTCTATTTATATGTTTTGAAAGAGATAGGTTCGAAGACAAAGTAGTTACAACCGAAGGATTCAGTTGCATAACCACCCAAAATACCAAGAATTTGAGAAACATCCATTTTGATATCTACAGGAAAAAATACGCAGACTGCAATGACAATAGTTGCATACATACACGGGTTGCAGTGACAATAGTCGTGTATGTAAAGGGATATGTGAGATTTAGTGACAATAGTTGTGTATACAAAGGTATACATGGGTACCATGTAGGACAAGTCACATACAATATGCGGGTACCATGTATGACAAGTTTCATATAGATCAAATATGCTCATTTTAAGGGTACTTATAAGAATTTTCAAACTTTAGTGTCTTCTAGAAATTTTTAGCTAACTCAGATACCTTTCCAATGGTGTAGATAATATTTCAAATGGAGTTATAGAAATTTGGATATAGGTCCTCCAACATAGGTGTTTTTCCAGTGACTTTCATGAAGTGTTGACATGCAACAAAATCATGGGAAAGTATTCACAGAGGTACCTGAAAGAGAGATAAATGTCAAACAAAACTTATCTCTGGGACATATAAGTCCATATACAAAATATTGCCATAAATATATAGGCATATCCAACATATGTATAACTAATGAAACTATCATGGTTTCTCAATATGAAAAAAGGCCACCATATCAAATATAAAGGAGTCATGGCCACAAATGAACAAGGTGGATCCATGCTCAACAATCGATCATAGCCACATGAATACAAGGTGGATATATGTCTCAACAAAATGTCATATGAAGTGTGACAAGGTATTTCCTAACTTGGGAAATAGAAAAATATGACGATGCTACTATTGTTCCAAGGTCTTCAATCCAAGCCACCCAAAAGGGTATGAATCCTAACCTTGCGAATAAAGGAGTTGAAGTCGAACATGGAGGAAACCATTTGATTATCGATCAGTGATGAGAACCGTTAACAAACGCAAGGGAAACCACCATTAATGAAAATGGTCCCCAAGGTACCTAGTACATTCTAAAAGGTGTGAATACAAGGACTTGAAGTCAAAAACTTGAATAATCCTTTGAGTAGGATATAGTAAGGTATTCCCACTACCCAATAGCGAGGGAAATTGCCACTGACGACTGCAATACCCAAGGTACTGTCATAAAACTCTAAATATCATTCCCAGAGGAAGATGTGTTGCAGTCAATAGGAAGAGATCCATTTGAAGGAAGGAATTAAGGCATTCTCCATCATCCAACATCAGGTAAGTCAAATACTAATTGGATCTAGAACTGGTACTAAAATTCAGGACAAGAACTGCCGAAGGAATGATGTAATGAATTGATACTAGGGAATAGCTGACACAAAAGGTCAAGGAAAATGCAGAATGGTTGACAAAGGCTTATCCTTGAACAGTGAGCACAACACAAAAGTGACTTAGGCATATTTTGACACAAAGGGACCAATGACACAAATATGCAATGTAGGAGACATTGACAGATTCCCTATATAATTGGAAAAGAAGCCAACTAGAGGAGTGAAAAACTCTGAATTGGGATAAAGTAAAAATATGAGACTCAAATGTTGTTAGACTCAAAACTGGTGCTTTGTTCAAGGAACCAAGACTTTCTTCCATGATGTAAAATACATGTGAATCAACTTCCCTTCCCTATTTCTTGTAAAGGTTTAGTGAGTCCAAGAAAGCAAACTCGGGGACTTCTTCATTTTTTGAAAGCTCAAAGAAGAGACAAAAGAATGATTTATAAAGCACTGATTCATGGATTTTATGACCCATAATTAGTGAATGATTGATGGTGTTTTCATATTTTTGAGAGTCTGAAAACTTCAAAGAACACTCTACAGGGGTGATTTTTCGTAAATTTAGTCTCCTAAGTCCAAAAAAGTGTAAAACAATACACGGGAGAACTCTCTTATCCCAGGTGAACTAAGGTATGCCTTTTTCATAGTTAGTCGGCAAGATTTGAAAAAGTGATAAATTATAACCAGACCGATGCACCTTCAGAAGTGGCATGTAGCTTGATTTTAATGAGTGTGAAGGAAGGAAAGATCACCCGGAAATATCCATCTAATTACGAGAAATGGGGATTACAATAGTAAACGCGATGCTTTGTTATTTAGGTTTTAGAGACCATGAAAAATACATAAAGTATGCTCAGAATATTTTTCATGTTTAGGTCCAGAGCATGAAAAATATAAAACTAAGCTCGAAAAGGTTCATTTTTCATAATTTTAATCCTTCAAGAACGAAAAAGCGATAAATCTATACCTGAATATACTCTTCTAGATTCTAAATAAAATAGAGTATTCCTTTTCCCTAAGTAATCCACAAGGACGGAAAAATGGGTAAGCTTATACCTATGCGGATGATTGTTCAATTTACCTTTACGAGTCTGAACAAACAAGTTTACTCGACAATCTATTCAAATTTAAGGGGTTTGACCAGGGCTTAAAGATAACTCCATATCTTTCCCATAAATTTTTAACAAGTCTACAAATGTCAACTTGCAACCTCCTTACTATTTTTAATGAGCTCAAAGGAGAGTAGAAAGAATGCTCTAAATGCAAGGATACGAGTGTCAGAGACATGAGAAACTAGTTCCAAGCACAAGGAACAAACCTATGCATAATGCAAGTAAATCGAGCAAGATAAAGAAACTCGAGGAATGTCTCCTCTAGGTAAAGGGTGTCAAGTTGCGATGACAAAATGGCATAAGGATGAGTGATGATAAGAGCAAAGATGAGGTCTTATACAATGAGATAAAAGCATGGAAGCCAGAATCATGCTCATAAGCATGAGCAGGGTACATGCAAATGCAGTTACAGCTTGAAAAATAACGGGAGGTCAGTAAACAGTTGTGAATCCAACTACAAATCCTGTCTCCAAGAAACAACAAAACCATAATCAAATTCAAAAGTAAAGATCTGATGCAGGTCAATTTTGCAGAAACACATGCAACTTTGCTATCTTCTACAAAAGGGGTAGTCAATGTAGAATCAACCGAAGAAGATTCTATAGTGCCAAGATCCGAGGGAGTACAATCAGTAAGATCAACCTCAGAAGAAAAGAAAATATCAACGAGGGAGATAGATTCTGCAAGAACAAACTCAGTATCATAGAGATTGATAAATCTATAAGAAAAATCAAACTCATCAGGATCACTGAATTTCTGTTTGAAGGGAGAGTTCAATGACTAAAAATACCAACATAAGAAGACCGATCCATGGGAATATCAGGATTAATAATAAAATCAGGTTTATACTTAGTCACAACTGAACCAACATCCAAAAGAAGGCCAGACTGTATCAAATACTCCAGGAAGACTTCATCTGAAGGAAGGATATCATCTGAGATAGGACACATGTCTAAACTTCCAAATGGATCGACAGAGTGGAGAGCAGGATCCACATTTTGTATAGGATAACTCACATGGTCAACTGTTGGGACCAAGTCCCAAGAAGATAAGCATGAAAACAGAGGCTGCTTCTCAATAGAAATTGAATGCAAAGGACATGAGGCCAAATAGCTCACCCATGGCAGGGTAGTGTCTATAGAAAGAATGGGAATCAATAAAGGAAAGACCTGGTCTCTAGCTAGGTTAGGAGATGGATCAAGAAAATACAACTGATCAATAGTGACAATTTATTTTCCATTATTAAAGTACATCACACTAAATAATGTTGACCCCAAAACTTGCATGAAATAGACATAACCACACCCGAGGAGCATATTGAAGTCCAAGGGGTCTTCTATCACCATGAAGTCAACTAAGACGGTCTTCCTACCCAAAGTAACAGGTGTTTGAGAAAGAATTCCCAAGGCTATACTAGTTCTTCTATCAAACTCTAGTAATTGACTAGCAGTTTACACAATGCTGGGAGATCCCATGCCTCACCAAGAATGAGCATAAAAGATACTAACTAAGGCTCCTTCATCAACAATGCAACAATAAATTATGTATTGTCCAACTTTGACCTTTATTTGGAAAGGTGTGTCATAAGGAAGTCGTGGCTCAACTAGGATATCCCAATCAAAGGAAGCAATCCTAGATCTTGGTGGGGGTTGATCCAAAGTGAATTCAATACCCCATTGTTCATTAAGTTATGATTTGGTAGTGAAGAAAATGTGACTAACAGACACTTCACTCTCCAAAGGAAGAGTGGGATTTATTGGAAATGGAATCGATTCAACCAATTCATGAAATTCACTCTCCTAAGCCTAGAGAGGGATTGACCAAAGATGACATTGGTTCAAACACATAAGGGCCCCTCTCTGAAAGAAGAGTGGGGTGAACCAAATACTAGGAAGGTTTGACCACTAAATCAACCAAAGGTTGAGTAGGTTGTTGGGAAACTATAGGTTTTTCAAGAGCAGGATATTCTTGAGTCTCAGACCACACTCTTCGCACCTCTGCGATAGTAGGGCACTGGTTACTAAGATGATATCCCTCACATAGATTACAAGGGAACTTAAGTTTTCACTTCAAACAACCATTTTTCTCAATGGTGTCAAAATCAATGGCAGTGGATAACTATTTTCTCTCATCGTGAACTACAGAGGCTGATATTTTTTCCCCGGCATGACCACCGGAGGTTGGGTTACTAGATCCAACCTAACTAAGAGAGGCTAGTTGTTGAAAGACTTCAGAATGTTAAAAAAAGGGATGACCATGAAACCAAAATCTTCATACCACTACGATGGCAAGGCATAGATAAGTAAGGTGGTCTCCCTCACAAATATTACAAGGAAACTTGGGCTTGTGTTTTGAACAGTTAGTCTTTTCAACAATGTCAACATGACTCATAGTGGATGACTATTTTTGCTCAACATGAACCACAAAGGTTGAGAGATTGCCTCCATCATGACTTGCAGAGGCTAAAAGATTGGGTCCAACATGACCTACAGAGGTTGGATGGGTAGGATAAACATGCTTTGCAGCAGTTGAATGTGTGCCCCCAGGATGACCATCAGAGGCTAGTTGGATGGATCCAACATGACCTACAGAGGTTGGATGGGGAGGTTCAACTTCACCTACAGAAGTTGAATGGGTGCCGTCATCATGAACTATATAGGCTGAGTGACTCGATCCAATGTGACCTAGAAAGGTTGGAAGGATCCCACCAACATGATTAGCAGAGGCTGGATGGTGAAGATCAACTTGACTTGCAGAGTTTGAATGCTTAGATACAACATGACCTACAGAGGTTGGATAGGTGCCCCCAGCATGAACTGCAGAGGATGGGTGGTAAGGCTCAACCTCACTTGCAGAGGTTCAATGGGTTCCCCCTTGCTTATATGTCTTCTTCCTATTCTTCCTTCTTTTACTCCTTTTAGACTGATAGTTACTAGTATCAGTCCTTTCACCGCATGAGGCAGAAGGAGGAGGAGATGTTGATGTATTTCTAACATAGAAATGTATTCACTTATGTATTTCATATATTGTATTTGATTATTCCTCGATGTTCCTATCAGGAGAATGAGTAATGTAAACAAGTCATGTAAAGTCATAGAGGTTAACCCTCCTTGTTGATAAGGGGTTAAAGTCCCCATAGTTGTGGGGCACTAGGGTTATTAGACTCTCCTAGAGAAGTTGGACCTGGTAAGTTATTGTCAAGTTAGAAACTAGTATAAATAGAGAGTGAGCATCTCTACTTATCACGTAGTCACTCACACTCATTTTTAACGCATGAGCGAGAGAGAAGGAGCTAGGATAAGAGAGAGAACAACTGGAGGAGATCATTTTTTCTACCTTTGGGTTTTTACTGTTGCCATTGGTGCTTATTCTATCTCTGAGGAAGTTGCGTGGTTTTCTCATTTATGGTTTCCCCAAGAAAAATATTTGTGTCTATTATCTCTTGTGATTGATTTTTTTGCATGTTATTCTCTCAGATGAGATCCTAAGATAATACTATCTACTTGATAAAAATCTAAAATGGTATCAGAGCTAACCTGAGAAGAAGACATTGTGCAGCTGCAGAAGCTAGGGATTCTTAATTTTTTTGGTCTCTCTCCACAATCCATCAACAAAATGAAGCTAGGATGAATCTCCATTTAAGGGCGCATCTTTCTGTCGAAGCAGAATCTGATTTTGAGCACTTCCAGTTTTTGACCTACCACTACCTTGGGAAATTAGGGATTTTCACTGAAGAGGAATGTTTTAGTGAGCCCATGCTAGGATTGCTATTCTCCTCAAAATCCAAGTTTAGAGACAAAAATATAGGTTTTTGGTTGGGTAGAACTCTGGGAAAGTGAAACCCTAATTTTCCGTCGAACTAGAAAACAAACACTTCAGAAGATCAGCTCCAGATCTAGTTTTCATCTTCTCAAATTGGTAAGATCTAAATATTATGTATTTCCATTTGAGGTTCTCAGTTAATATGTATCATCACACCAATATTGATGAAAATATTGAGGGATATGATAACTTTCGAACCTGGAAGTATAGGATCTCCCTGGCCTTAGAAGAAAATGAGTTGGATTCTTACATCAATGAAGAGATTCCAGTTTCAGAGGGAGATGAGGCCAAGTCCTTACACAAAATGAAATTGGTCATGGCTAAGAGGATTATTGCTGATTCAATCAAGGATCACCTCATTAGAGGAAATTTCAACTCAAAATGGGCCTCCTAAGAAAAATTAATAAAATAATATTTATTAATTTTGGAGGAAGAAAAGAAAAAACTACTTTTTTTGTTCGTATTTTCAACATATCTCCCTATTTTTTTACTCAAATTTCAATCAAGAGATCTCGTTGGATGTGGAATTAAATTCTGCATCCAACGAGTACCCACTCGACATACTTTTGATGCACCCCTCTACCCCAAAAACTAGAAATACCTAGAAAAAAAAAGTGATGATGATGTCATCATCACATTTTTTCAGGTGTTTCTAGTTTTTGGGGTATAAGGGCCCATCAAAAGTATGTCGAGAGGGTACTCATTGGATGTGGAATTTAACTTCGCATCCAATGAGCTCTCCCGATCTAAATTTGAGTAAAAACACAGGGAGATATGTCGAACATAAGAACAAAAATGGTAGTTTTCTTTATGATACCTATCCGCACATTTATATTAGACAATTGTTTAAGAGGTGCTCCCTTTTTGAATTTTAAAGCATTTTGTTTGGCTAATACATGATGACATGGAATTTGTATTATTTTTTGAAGGCCCATTTTAAATTGAAATTTCCTCTAATGCATACCACAGGTGTCCTTCCTAAAGACACCTAAAGAAATGTTTGATGCCCTGACCAAGCTCTTTGAAGGGAAGAACATAAACTGGAAGATGACTTTGAGGAACCAGTTGAAGAGTGTGAAGATATATAATGCAGAAACCATACATTCATACTTTACAAGGGTCTCCTAGATAAAAGAACAACTTGAAGCAGTGAATGAAGAAGTGGAGAATGCATAAATTGTGATCACCACCTTGAATGGTCTCCCTAGGTCATGGGGCTCTTTCATTCAAGGTATTTTTGCTAGAAGAAAGCTAGTCACCTTTAGTAGAATGTGGGAGGAATTATCACAAGAAGAAGCTCAAATAGTAGCCCAAGAAGAAAATATGGGAAGTGAATATCAAGCTCTCACAGTACACTCCAAGAAAATCAGGTGGGACTATCATCATCCCAAAGGTAAGCATTCTCATCAGAAAGATAACCCTAAATGATATACCAGAGATATGTCCAAAATCAGATGCTATACATGTGACGAGAAAGGACAATTTGCCAGAGAATGTCCTAGAAACAAAGGTTTCTCTCACAAGAAGAAGGAAAAAAAGAGAAGACATCATGCTCACATGACAAAGGATGATGAACCTCCCAGAAAGAGATCCAAAGAAGAAAGTGAAGATTCTTCTAGTGATGAAAAATATGTTCTGATTTCTTCCTTCACAGGAACTATCACACATCGAAGCATAGATTGGCTTATAGAAATTGGGGCTTCCAAGCATATGACTAGATTCAAAGAATCCTTTGTGAAACTGTCCGAACATTATTCACCTCACAACGTAAGACTTGGGGATGACTACCAGTATCCAATAAAAGGTAGTGGTGAATCCTCCTATAAGCTAGAATCTAGAAAGTCTATGAATATTAAGGGTGTCTTGTTTGTACCAGTTATAAAGAAGAATCTCCTCTCCATATATGCATTAGACGCAAAAGGCATAAGGGTTGGATTTGTAGATGGGCAAGTCCTCATGTGGCCAAAAGGAAAGACTATAGATGATGCAGTAGTGATTGGGGAGCAAGAGGGAGGACTATACAAATTGAAGGGACAACCAGAACAAGCTTTGGTCCAAGACTCAGTAGAGCCAAATGAACTTTGGCATAGAAGGCTTGCACATGTGCACTATAGGGCACTACCACTTGCAAGAAAATTTGTTGAAGGTCTTCAAGAAATACAGACAAAACATGACGGTGTCTGCAAAGGATGTGCAAAAGGAAAGAACACAAAGAATACATTTCCAAGTAGCGAGATCGTGGAAAAAGGAATCTTGGAAATCATGCACTCCGATGTATGCAGTCCGATGCCATCCAATTCATTGAGTGGTTATGTATACTATGTTTTTTTTTATTGATGATTTTTCTATGAAGGCATGGATATACTTATCAAAGAACAAAGATGAAGTATTCAGTAAGCTCCAGGAATTCAAAGCATTGATCGAGAATCACACAGAAAAGAAAATCAAGACCTTTCGATCAGACAACAATGGAGAATTCACATCAAATGAATTCAAAGAGTTATGCAGAGATTCAAGGATTAGAAGGGAGTTGACCACTCCATATAATCCACAACACAATGGGGTTACAGAAAGGAACAATAGAACGATCATGGAAGCTACAAGGGAAATCCTTCATGATCAATATCTTCCCATGCATCTATGGGCAGAAGATTCCAAGACAACTTTGTATGTACCTAACCGTAATCCACATAGAGTACTCGAGAACAAGACACTTGAAGAAGTATTTTTTGGCCAAAAACCAAAAGTCAGCCATCTCAGAATATTTGGTTGTCTAGTGTACATACACATTCCAAAAGAAAAGAAGAAAAAGTTATATCCTTTTGGAAAGAAGGGTATATTTGTGGGATATAGTGAAAGCTTGAAGGCTTACATAATATACTTCCCAGGATTCAAGAATATTGACATTAGCAAAGATGTAACATTCGATGAAGACTCAGCTTATAACAAATATAGAAAGAGACCAGCTGAAGACCCTGAAGAAACAAGAGTACCCATGATTTAAGATACAACTATGAACGATGCAACTCAAGAAGAAGATCGAGAAATAGAAGAACCCCAAGAACCTGTAGATCCACCCCAAGAGAAGAATCCTCATAAGAAGAAACCTGCATGGGTACGAGAGGCTATCCAAGGTGCAGAAAGATATGGGGCTCCATAAGAAATGCACAGAGAGAGGAAAAGAACTAGGTCCTGCTCCAGTTATGTAGCCCTATTATGTGACATCATTGATAAAGAACCTTCCAAGTATGAAGAAGCGGCAGAGAAGAAAGAATGGAAGGATGATATGATCAAGGAGTACCAATCGATCATGAAGAATGATGTATGGGATGTTGTCCCAAGACCAAAGGGGAAGTATATTGTGACTTCCAAGTGGATCTACAAGATTAAGCATGTTGTAGATGGTAGCATAGAAAAATATAAAGCAAGATTTGTGGCTCATGGATTCTCCTAGAAAGAAGGAATATATTATGAAGAGACTTTTGCACATGTAGCTGGATACACTTCCATCAGATTGGTACTTACTTTGACTACAGTAATGAAATGGAAGATACACCAGTTGGATGTCAAGTCTTCCTTCTTGAATGGTGTAGTGGAAGAGGAATTGTATGTGGAGCAGCCAGTCGGTTTAGAGACACATGACAGGGAGACTCATGTTTGTAAATTAAAGAAATCCTTGTACAGTTTGAAACAAGAACCTAGGACATGGTACAGAAGAATTGACAGCTTCCTATCTAGTTTGGGCTTTACCAAGAGTAAAGAAGATTCCAACCTTTAATACAAGGTTGTAGAAGGGAACCCAGTGATACTCCTAATGTATGTAGATGACCTATTTGTAACAGGTGTAGATGGTTTAATTACTGATACAAGGAGGAAGTATGCTGCTGATTTTGAGATGAAGGACTTGGGTATGATGCACTACTTTCTAGGCATGGAGGTGTGGCAGAATGCAGATGGAATATTCATGGGACAAGAGAAGTATGTAGTAGAGATCCTGAAGAGGTTCAAGATGATGGACCATAAGGCTGTGACCACACCTATGTCATCAAACTTGAAGCTATTGAGTGATGCTTCATCAGAGTCGGTTGATGCTATGAGGTATCATTAGATGATTGGGTCCTTGATGTACCTAAAGAATACAAGACTTGATATTTTCTTTGTTGTGAACACATTGAGCCAGTTCCTAATGGATTGGAGACATGTTCATATTATTTTTGCAAAGCATATTCTAAGGTACTTGAAAGGTACAGTTGATTATGGCTTCAAGTATGAGGGGAATCAAAATATTAACCTGGAGGGTTATGTTGATTCAGACTGGGAAGGAAATTCCATTGATAGGAAGAGAAATTTGGAGTGCTGCTTCAGTATGGGATTAGGTGTGATCGCTTGGTTCAGCAGGAAGCAGTCCTGTGTGGCACTAAGTACAGCCAAACTAGATTATGTCACAGCTTGTTCAACTATTTATGAGGTAGTGTGGATGGAACACATTGAGCTAGTTCCTGATGGATCTGAGACATGTTCATATGATTGCTGCAAAGCATATTCTGAGGTACTTGAAAGGTACAGTTGATTATGGGTTCAAGTATGAGGTGAATCAAAAGATTAAAATGGAGGGTTATGTTCATTTAGACTGGGAAGGAAATGCCATTAATAGGAAGAGAACTTTGGGGTGTTGTTTTAGTATGGGATCAGGTGTGATCTCTTGGTTCATCAGGAAGTAGTCCTGTGTGGCACTGAGTACAACTAGAGTAGAGAATTTCATAGCTTGTTGAGCTATTTGTGAGGTAGTGTGGCTAAGGAAGATACTATCTGATTTGTTTGATATCCAGTTGGATGCTACTTGTACATATTGCAACAACCAGAGTTGTGTGAAGTTGTTGAAGAACCTGATTTTCCATGATAATTCGAAGCATATCGAGATCAAATATCACTATATCAGGGATATGGTGCAGAGAGGAGTAGTGAAGCTCCAGTATGTTGCGATGTATGGACATATAGCTGATGTGTTGACCAAGCCATTAGCCAGATTGAAGTTTGAGTACTTCAGGGAGAAGCTTGGTGTTCTATGAGATATACAAAGTAGATCTATGCCTCTCAATGTCAGATATAGAACACAACCACCAAACACACAATGTGGATCTGCGTCATGATTGTGAATGATCTCCAAACGCAACCTGAGCATAGGAAATGATGATGAGAAAGCCTAACCACTCAGGGTATTCATCTCGATGTCCAAACGATATGAATCTAACCATGTGATTACAATGTATTGATGTCGAACATGGTAGAAACCACTTGATTACTAGTCAATAATGTAAACTGTTAACAAGTGCAAGGGTAATCATCATTGATGTCAATGATCCCCAAGGTATCTCAGTACATACCATCGAATGATAATAAAGGTCTTGAAGTCAAACACTCGATGAGATATTTCAATCAAGATTCAATGATGTAAACTCATGTCGAAAGTGAGGTAACCTGCCATTGAGGCATGTAGGCCCAAGGTACTATCTAGGGGTACTATCAAGGTACTTGTTAATAGGAATTCTCAACCAGTGCAGACACTGCTTGTTCCTCTGCAATGTAAGACACAACTACAAAACAAAAAGACACAACAACATATCCTTTCCTTGAATAATTAAATCAATTAACATAAAACACATTATACCTCAACCTTGGATCTGTTTGTCTTCTGTCAAGAAATTCCTTGCAATGGTTCAGTACCTATAAAAGAGATCACAAGACAAACAAAAAGGATGAGAGTATCATGACAATTGACTATCCATATTGGTTATCAAGGAATCCAATAATATTTAATTACAAACACTACAATAAAATATAGGAAAGGGAAATGTCTTTGTATTAATATATGGATGAGAAAGAAGTACAACCAAAATCCTTGATGTCGATGGCTTATATTATATCAATCAAGAATGTCTACAATCTCCTATGACTATGAATACCTCTCCAAACACAAGCTACCTCTACTTTGCCTCTGAATCAGACTTCAAACTAGCATCATAAGGATACTTTGTTTGGCCTCCCCCACTCTCTTCATGAAGGCTCCATTTATAGGCCTAGAACTCAAGAGATGACTTGGAAAAAGGATATAATGAGATCCCTATAGGTGAGGGAGGTGAATTCCACCTCTCTGAGGCATATAGGAACTAATTCCATGAAGGCTACCATAGGGAAGCTTCTAGAAACATCTCTTTTTTCCTTTTAACTGACCACCGACACTTTTTGTAGAACTGTGAGGAGTGTCAACCTAGGGTTTTTGTCAAAGGAGAGGGAAAACGATGCCTTTTTCTCAACTGGGTCAGGTGTCGACGACGCTCTGTGTAAAACACCAAAAAGTGCCGTCCCTTATAGGTCAAGGAAAAAAGTGACCAAGGTGACACATGCCAAGCTTTCTGGAAGGTTAAAGGGAAAAGTGAAATTCTCATGGAGGCTACTAAGCAATGTGATATTTCCAGGTGCAACAGAATGCCCCCCCAAAGAATGAAGCTAAAAGAAGGTGATAGGTGAAATAGTTTGCAAATTTTTTCATCTGATACAAAGGAAAATAGAGATAGACTCATATATGATTAGTAACTGACTTTATCCAACCCAATCATAGATGCGGACCAATACACTGCAGATCTATGATGATGACCATGTCATGGATACTAATGATACACTATAGAACCATGAATAACTACTACAAGAAGTAGGACATAGATACGAGATATACAAAGTAGATTTATGAGTCTCAATGTCAGATATAGAACACAACCACCAAACACACAATGTGGATCCATGTCATGACTGTGAATGATCTCCAAATGCAACTTGAGCATAGGCAATGATGACGAGAAAGCCTAACCACTCAGGCTCTTCATCCTGATGTACAAATTATATGAATCTAACCATGTGATTACAATGTCTTGACGTCAAACATGGTAGAAACCACTTGATTACCAGTAAATAATGTAAACTATTAACAAGTGTGAGGGTAATCATCATTGATGTCAATGATCCCCAAGGTATCTCAGTACATACCATCGAATGTGAATAAAGGGATTGAATTTGAACACTCAATGAGATCTTTCAATCAAGAGTCGATGATGTAAACTCATGTTGAAAGCAAGGTAACCTGCCATTAAGGCATGCAGGCACAAGGTACTATCTAGGTTTCTAGGTCTAATCCATGGATAATGATTTGAAATCGATAGGAATAGACTTGTCACAGGAGTGCCATGATGATTCCCACATCAGTGACATGAAACTAAGAATTTTTTTTGATTTGAAGTAACGGATTTACTCAAACAATGACTGACTGTTAAGGACAAGTCAAGTTACCGATGAGTTATGATTCTACGAGAGACATTCTTTGAACAATTTGATGACATGACACATGATTTGTAGCTTCAACTTAAACGAGAATAGAACCAGGTGTAATGCAAGGAATTTGACAAATAATTCTTTGAATTGACTCAAAGGAGTCAGGTGACTCAAAAAAGTGGATCGACTCAGAGACAAGCTGAAAAACCCAACTATTTAGATATGCAAATGAAAACAAGTGCCATGTTTAACAATGGATTGTAGATTAATGCCATATAAACAAATGAAAATGATTCCCCTTTCCTTTAATTTCCCCAACTCAAAAGGTGAGTGCCTCTTTTCATTTTTACGTGTCCAAAGAGGGTAACAAACACTCATTGAAGTTGATCAAGTGATGAGTTCATTCTCATATTTTCCACGAACCTGAGAAAGGAGGGGTTCGTTCCCAAATAGGGTCTTTCATTATATAATTTTACGAGTCCAGTGAAAGCAAACTAATTTGTTGTTTCATGTTTAGAGAGTCTGAAATGACTAAGAAGACTTGAAAAGGTCATTTTTCGTAAATAAGGCCAGTCGGACCGAAAAGAGATAACCTACCCCGGACTAGTCGACCGTTCTAATTCTTTTACAAGTGTGAATGCAACAAGTTCACTTAGAAATATTTTTGTGTTTTTAGAATACTGAAAAGAGTTTAAATATAACTCCCAAGCTAGGTTCCTTTTTCATAACCCACTTTTTACGAGTCTGAAAAAGCAAAAAAGTATACTTGAGACCTTTCTACTGGAATTTTAATGAGCATGTAAAAAGTCTAAACGATGCTCAATACTTTTTTAGTTCTGCTCTAAGCTCAAAAAAGACAAAAATAGCTTAAATCATAACCATGACCCAATATTCACTTGAAAAAACTCAAAAAACACTATTAAAAGCCATTTTTTCAAAACTATAGAGAGTAAAAAATAAAAACCCACTTTTACCAAAATAATTTGGATTTCAAAATTAAATAAAGTACAATGCATTTTTGAAAACTCCAAACATTCTATAAATAGAAAGGGTAGGTAAGTTATTTTTACCACTTGTTTTTTACCATTTGTGAGTTGTGGAAGTTGGATTTGATAGCAAGAGTTCCTCCAATGATTTGGAAAGGGAATTCCACTTCATTGTTGCTTCATTCTCCATAGAAGAGGTAAGCATTTGATCCTTCTCTCTTTCTATGTCCAATAAATGTCATTTTGTTTCTTTTGCATTATTTAATTCCAAGATATCCTTTGGTTTAAAAGTAAGATAGATGATAAATTATCCTTTGGAAATGATAGGATATAGGATTAACCGTCCTAATAGGGGATTTGAACCACATTAGAAGGAAAAACATTTCTTCTTTTAAGGTTTTTGGCCGTCGGCCAGCACCCCCGATGGCGCTCTGTCAAGCTGGGACAGGAGCATCATCGATGCTCTGTCCACAACAGACAGGTGCCTGATGCTCTGCACACCAAAGGAAGAAGCACCATGGTGCTTTGTGCGTGAGGGCTAGCAGCATCGTAGGGGAAAAGAGAATAAAAAAATAAAACCCTAGACTACCCAAAAATAATTTTTTCTTGTTTCTTATCTTGCTTTGCAATTTATAATGTCATTTATCTTTCTTTCTTTTAGCCATGATATAATTTCTAATTATGAATTTTGCATGTCACAGGTTCATCATGGTAATTTGGAAAGAAAGGGAACATGAAGTCCCAGACAACCAGCCTGCAAATGATCTAGCCACCATTGAGGCTCTACAAAACTACGAGTTCCTTAAGTATTTATGGATACCTGACCAAGAGAATTTTTTGGTGGGAGTCCACATCCTGCCTATACAGATCGAGGGTATTTATTTTCTGACCAGTTTATCTATCATGGGAAGCCCTATGGTTCTATTTGGAGCACAAGGGGGAGAAGGCTCCTTAGATGATATCATCGATCAACATTTCTCATTGGGTACATATTCCCAATCGGGAAAGCTACAAAACAAGTCTCTAGTGGATCTCCTCTCAAGGATAGTAGTATATACCATTGGCAAGGTGGAAGGTACTAGGGTTGTCCACCTTACTAGCAGATCTCATATGCTATATGCTTTGCAGTGCATGGAGCCCATTGTCTTCAACTGGTGTAAAGGCATGCTGGCTTGTCTGAAGAGTCAACTAAAAAAGTGAAAAAGAGGAACACTGAAGTAGTTTGGTCACAGAGCAATGGTGGTGTCTTTTATCTTACAGCGAGTACCTCACATGAGGCACCAGGTAACCATTACCAGAATTGATCTTGAGGATCCAAGGATGCTTGCATGGGTGATAGCCATTCCTCACCTTGGAGGCAGAGGACCTAAAGTCTCTTACGGTTTCAGGTTATTTCGCTGGTTGGGAAACCAACTACTTATGGTGGAGGATTATGCCTATGAGGGGCATACTTTCGAAATGACCTGGAGCTAGTCTTACATGAGGGGGAAATCTGGGATGACCAAGGTAAGAAGAAATTATCCACTTATGTTTTTTGAAATTTTATATTGATTTCATTTTTATTTTCTGTAGTACTGAGATAAAAATGTTTCTCATGTAGACATTGGATCCATCCATCCAGCTGGGATGTCACCTATTTCTAGGCAAGCAGGTACCAGGGATATGATGGTGTACCGCTCTGAAGCTGAGGAAGTGCTCAAAGATCTTGAGGAGAACCTATAGCACTTGACTATGGGTATCCCTAACATGACCACTGATGAGGTACCTAGGCGTTATCAGCTCCATACCACAGGTGTCTCTGTATAGTTCTCTAGGTTACTCTGCAGAGTGGCCCAAGCCATTGCATGCTACGATGAGCATCATGAGGATTAGTCTTCCTTAATCTTCGCTTTTTGTATATGTATTACTGAAAGCTTTGAAGCTTCATATTTTTCCCTATGTATATGTATTATGAACTTTTTATGGTCCTGAACAAGCACTGAAAGCTAGAGATGCTTTAGCCCAAATTTTGTATCTCGGTGCTACAACTTTTATATATATGACAAACTTTTATATTTATAGTTGTGTGTGGAAAATGTGATGTGTGGAATGATTTATATACTTATGAATGTACATATGTTTTTATGTTTTCGAATGGACTTTTAAGTCTGATCAATATGCCCATCCAAGACATAGTTAGCTAGGGAATCTGCCACAACATTCAAGTTTGTCAGGATGTGATGATATGTAACTTGCTCAAAAGACCACTCTAACAACCTAAATCTTCAAAAAGTACGAAGAAGCATGGGATTTTGAATGGTGTAGACTCAGTTAAGCTATTGAACAACTAGTTCATAGTCTAGGTAAACCCTAATTTCCCTTACATCATTTGCTAGGGATTCCGTCAACAATCCGATCATGGCTTGATATTATTAATATTGCACATTGATCTAGGAACAAAGAATCAATCTCATCAAAGAATAATCAACAAATACTCATGAAATGGTGTTAATCGAAACCAGAATGGTTTCCTCTCTGTATATTCAATAAACAATGAATGGTTACAATAACAATGTCAAGCAATAGCTTGAATCAAATGAGAAATTTGAATACCTAAGGAGGCAATTAGAAATCATGAGTGAGTCTAGCTTAACTGACTCTAAACCATAGGTTCACACTCAGTTAACGACTTGACCAAAACCTTAATTGACTCACCAAACCCTAACTGAAGTCAGAGTGCAATAAATGAATGAATCTCAATTGAAGGAGATCAAACACATGTCATAGCAAGCCAACCATCAAGTGATAGTGCTCCATGACTTCAATGAACCCCGATGAAGTTAACTAAAGCTGAACTGATCATCAAAAGTTGGTGGAGGCACCCCTGTTGACTCCAGATCATTAAATAATATATTTAATGAGAGGAGGGGCCTTAACTAACTGGTTGAACTGATTGTAACGACAAGTTAGCAATTAGGTGCATTAATATCACTCAGATCACCCCTGGAGTGCTCCAGTTAGCCTCCTTGACTGTAGGAGAAGGCTAAGTTATCCTCCTTAACTATAGGTAGGTGTGGGTGTGACTAAATGATGGAAATTAATGCTCCACTAATGTCAATTAATGTCAATTATACTTAGGATAGTGGTTTAACTAGGCCAATTTGACCAAAAAGAGTGTGTATGATGGTAAATGTCTCCAACACTCCCCCTTAATCTATACTCAGGAAGATTTAGAAAATATAGATGCATAAAAATGCTAGGGCCCTGGAAACTAAGGCCATAGGTCACCTTGTACAATGTTGAAACTATAACAATGCTCAAAACAAACTAAGTGGGGAAAAGAGGGAAAACCAAGTGGGAAACCCCCCCTCAAGCTGAACACTAAAAGTAGTCTGGATCACCCTGATGAACTCACCCCCAACAGTGAATGGAGGTAAGTGAAATTATTTTTTGAAAATCTCTTGGTGAAGATGTGTGCAAGCTGCTCATCAGTCGGGAAGTATTGCAGAATGATGGTCCTGTCATGCACTAGCTCCCTGATGTAGTGCATGTGAATTTATACATGCTTGGTCCTCTTCCTGGTAACTGGATCTGTGGATATCTTAATAGCACTTTGGTTGTCACAAAATAGGATAGTGGACAAATTACTACCAATATCAAACTCTGAAAGAATGCCTTGCAACCAAACTGCTTGGATGCAAGAATTCACTCCTCGATACTCGGCCTCTGCTGAAGATAGTGCTATGGCAGCCTGATTTTTGATTGACCAACAAATAGGGCCACCCAAAAACATGAATACATATCCAGAAGTTTAATTCCGATCAATAGAATCACCCTCCCAATCGGAATCTGTGTATCCAACCAGCTCTAGCTCGGAGTCTGCAGCATACTGAATGCCATAGGTCCTGGTTGCCTTAATGTACTAGAGGATTGTCTTGGATGCCTCCAATGAAGATCATGAAGCTGATGCATGTATCTTGATACAGAATTCATGGCATAACAAATATCAGGCCTAGAATGTGTCAAGTACAACAAGCTACTAATCAGCTGTCGATAGATAGTGCAGTCCATGGGAGGTGTGTGTTTTCCTTCTTCAAGGTTGTTCCTTGAAAGGAAAGGGAATGGTGAATGCCTATATTCAGACATTTTAAACTTGAATAACAGGTCTGAAATTTATTTGGACTGAGTGACCATAATCCCATCATAATTTTGCTCGATTTCGAGCCCCAAAAATTGTTTTAGAAGCCCCAAATCACTCATTTCAAAAGCATTGTGGAGAGCAGTTTTGATGGTTGAAATGGAGGCAATTGTGCTGCCTGTGATCAGTAAGTCATAAACATATAAAACAAAGATAATTAAATGACCATAATTCTTCTGTAAATTCATATTTGGATCTGATATACATCTCTGAAAGTTTTGCGAGAGAAGGAAGGCATCCATCTTGGAATACCACTCTCTTGGGGCCTGTTTTAACCCATATAGTAACTTCTTTAACTTGCAAACCAAATATGGATCAGTGATGTAGGCCTTAGCCTGATTCATGTATATCTACTCATGAATATATCCATGCATAAAGGATGACTTAACATCCATGTGATGGACCTCCCAATGCTTGGATGCTGAAATAGCCAAAACAAGGCGGATGGAGTCCATTTTTGCAACCAGTGCAAAGGTCTCATGGTATTCCAATCCTTGGACCTGAGAGAAACCTTTTGCTACCAAACTTGCCTTATATTTTCAGGTGCTTCCATCAGCAGCAACATTTTTCTGAAACACCCACTTTCATTGAACCAATTTCCTTCCCGGAGGAAGAGAAACTAGCTCCCAAGTAGTGTTTTTCTGAAGAGAATCCATCTCTTCATCCATGGCAACTTGCCATCTCGGATCATTCTGAGCATGGTAGTAGGATTTTGGATCTGAAATAATAATCAAATATCAAGTTTTAGACAGCAAATTATCATAACAAGTGAGCGCAATACCTTCTCTTTGGAAATTAGACAGGGTTTTCCTTCGATCATCCAGATTTCCAATGTTGTCTCCTGCAGAGGAGAGTGTCTGTTGGGCCCATGTAGGAAGATGATTTTGCACTTCAGGTTCTGATTCAGAATCTGATTATTGCTACACACTGATATCAGAAATCATAGGATCCAAATCAGGGTCATCACCTCCAATTTAATCATCCAAATATTCAGTGGAATAGGAAGGAAATTCAACAGTTTTCTCCTTCACTAGTTCCACCTCCTGAAGAGGCTCATCAAACTTGACACTTATCTTGATGATGATATATTCGGTATTGATATATAGTAGCTTGAATCCTTTATATTAATTAGGATACCCAATAAACAGACATTCTATTCTCTGTGGTTGCAAAGCCCTTCTTTTATCAAGCGGAATCCGGGCCGATGCAATGGACCCAAACACCCGTAGGTTTGACACATCTGGCTTGTGTCCGAAGTATGCTTCAAAAGGAGTATTTCCTTTCATATATGAATGTGTCACCCTGTTATGAATGTATTCTGCAGCATTCATGGCTTCAGCCCACAAATTTGCAGCAAGCTTCTTTGACTCCAACATACAGGTGGTCATCTCCTTGAGAGACCGATTCTTCCTTTCCGCTACTCCGTTCTGCTGGGGAGTGTAGGGAATTGAATGCTGGACCTGAATACCACTTTGGGAGAATATGTATAGCAACTAATTACTGACATAATACCCTCCATTATCATATCTCAATATCTTGATCTTAATCCCAGAGGCATTTTCGATCAAATCCTTCAATTCAGAAAAGTTTTCACATACTTCTGATTTCTTTTTGAGAAAGAAAACCCATGTATACCTTGAAAAATCATCAGTAAAAGTAAGGAGGTACCTTGATCCATTCATGTATGTGATAGGAATAATACCACTGATATCAGAATTTATTAGCCCCAATATTCTTGTAGCTCAGTTTGCCTTCCCCCGATCAAACTTGTGCTCAGGGTGTTTTCCAATCACACAGCCCTTGCAGACTTCTGTGGTTTACTTGATGACTAGGAGGCCTTCAACCATGGAGTTTTTCTGTAATTGCTGAAAATATTTGAAATTAATATGGCCAAACCTCTCATTCCATAGTCTACTAAACTCATTTCCATGAGTTAGCAGAGCGGTGGGCTTTGCATCCGCAACAAAGTGAGAGAACTCATAGGCTTTTGCATGATGGTTTGCAAGGCCTTTAGCAATGAGTTTCCTGGATGTAATTTATATTATCTCAACATCATTTGGGCTGAAAGAGAATATCTTAGGCATTCCTATATGTGTCATCTGATAGACACTAAGGATATTTTCTGCTAGAGACGGTACATACAAAACATTAGAGAAAAAACCATTTTCTAGATCTGCAGTACCTTGTCCTTCGGAAATGATGGTGGAGTCATCTCCCATGTGGATGGGGATGGATTTTCCAGTCTCCAAGTATGAAAAGGATTCTTTTTCAGCCATCATGTGATTCGAAGCTCCACTGTCAATTAGTAGTGCTTTGGACTTTGAAGTGCTTTCGATGAGGGCATGACCTTTCTCATGCCGTGGTTCCCGATCTTGGTGATCTCTCCTCCGAAAGCTCTCTGAAAGATTGATGTGATTAATCTCAAGGAGAGAGGTTGCTTCATCAAGATTTTTCTTCATGCAAGCATGTTCAGGGTGAAAACCCTTCCCGCAGTAAGAACACCTGACTTTTTCTTTCCCATTGTGCCCTTTTCCTTTGTTCTTCCTTGAGTCGGAAGATTCATCATGCTGCTGGTTTTCAACTCTAGGCTTGGGAGAATCAAATTTAGTTTTCTGATTTGTCTACTGCTTTCCTTTACCCTTCAGATATTTGGGCCTCGAGACATGGAGAGCTTGATCATGGGAAGATCGTATGATCCCCATCTGGACAAGCTTGTCATGTTCATTAGTTAGGGACTCAATGAAGGCATTGAGTGTAGGCATCTTCCATCTGGGGGTTGTGAGCTTCCCTGCATGGAATGTAGAAACAAAAACTAAATAATTAGCCCTGAGTTTGGAGAGGATAGCAAGGATGAGCTGATAATACTCCTTATCCACTTTCCATTGCTTCAAGAGTAAAACAATATGCTTGAACTTTGTAAAGAAATCATTCAGAGTCTCGAAATTGGAAGGTTGGAGAGACATGAGTTCATTTTCGAGTTGGTAAAGTGTCAAGTCATCATGCTTTCCATATAGAGATTCCAATTGAGTCCCATATTTCTTTCGGTGTCTTCAGATCCATAAGATGGAAGAGAAGGTCTTTGTAAATAGAGAGGCACAAGAAACCGAAGGCTTCATCCTTCTTATTCAAAAATATTGATTTTTCTATGGCAGATCCAGGCTCAAATCCAGTTTCCATTGTGACTCTATGGAGTCCTTTGGAGTGCAACTGAATCTCCATTTTATTTTTCCATGTGTGGAAATTGTATGGAGTGAAGAGATCTACTGAGGAGGCCATCTGGATATGCTATAGCGAATGCTTCACCTGTAGAAACCTGAAAATCAAAACAGAAAGGGCAAAATAAGGTCGAACAACCTGCACATTCTAGGATTTCATCACACCTAGCATAGTAAATCAAGCAAGCTTGATCAACAAGTTCTTTACTTGGGATATTGAGTGGTAAGCCTTGGCTTCTGGTGCAGTGCTGGAATTTTGAGCTATTGCTCACTTTTCATGGAGAAATCTATCAAAAATCTTGTTTTTGAGAGATAGATATATGTCCTGCCGTAAGCTCTGATACCATATTAATCTTGCACATTGATATAGGAACAAAGAATCAATCTCATCAAAGAATAATCAACAAATACTCATGAAATGGTGTTAATTGGAACCAGAATGGTTTCCTCTTTGTATATCCAATAAACAATGAATGGTTATAATAACAATGTCAAGCAATAGCTTGAATCAAATGAGAAATTCAAATACCTAAGCAGGCAATTAGAAATCATGAGTGATTCTATCTTAACTGACTCTAAACCATAGGTTCACACTCAGTTAACCACTTGACCAAAACCCTAATTGACTCACCAAACCCTAATTGATGTTGGAGTGCAATAAATGACTGAATCTCAACTAAAGGAGATCAAGCACATGTCATAGCAAGCCAACCATCAAGTGCTAGTGCTCCATGACTTCAATGAACCCCGATGAGGTTAACTGAAGCTGAACTGATCATCAGAAGTTGGTGGAGGCGCCCCTGTTGACTCCGGATCATTAAATAATAATAAATAACCATTAAATAATATATTTAATGAGAGGAGGTGCCTTAACTGACTGGTTGAACTAATTGTAACCACCGGTTTGCAATTAGGTGCATTAATATCACTCAGATCACCCCCGGAGTGCTCCAGTTAGCCTCCTTAACTGTAGGAGAAGGATAAGTTAGCCTCCTTGACTGTAGCTAGGCGTGGGTGTGACTCGATGATGGAAATTAATGCTCCACTAATGTCAATTAATGTCAATCATACTTAGGATAGTGGTTTAACTAGGACAATTTGACCAAAAAGAGTGTGTATGATGGTAAATGTCTCCAACAGATATTCAACTAGATTGTTGGGGGAGGGACCTAAAAGAATACCCCATGAACTCACTAGCTCACTTGTGGGAGAGTACAATACCCAAGCTACTGATGCAAGGTTAAGTGTATATCGATGAGCACCATCAGCAAAACTAATGAAGGAAGTACTCTTCCCATCAAGAAAAAGACATGCATAAGTAGGGTTTTATGAAAAAACACATTTTAAATCACACAAAAGACACACCTCTCAAAGCTTAAGACACACAGCAAACTATAAACAATATTTACAAAGACTTTATGCTAGATGACTTACTCATAGTATCTTTTGAGGTAGATCCCATTCTGAGGCTCTCCCTAAGGTATCACGTCGTAATCAACCAATTCATATTCCCCCTTCTCTAAAACGCTACTGACAATATAGGGCCCATGCCACATAGACTCAAATTTTCCTTCCCCCGGCTTGTCATGCTTCTGGTCATAGGTCAAAACCAGATCCCCTTCATTGAAGGAATGGGGTTCAACATCCCTGTCATATTGAATTTTCATTCTTCATTTATGTGCCTCATTAGCTAATGCAGCATCACATCGAGTTTCATCAAGTTTGTCTAGATACAGGAATCTTTCTTCATCTATAGTGGTGTTGGGTAATAGTTCCACAACAATATTTAAAGAAGGGATTTCACATTCTATTGGGAGAATAGCTTCCAGTCCATATCTTAATTGGAAGGGTGTAAAACCAGTGGAAGTTTTGAAATGCCAGGCCTAGAGTGTAGAGAAGAGATGTAAATGCCAGTTTGACTTGGCTTGCCCTACCATCCCTTGAAGCATTTTTTATAATACTTTGTTTATAGCCTCAACCTAGCCATTGAACTGAGGATAGTATGGTGTAGATTTATTATGACAAAACCCTAATTTTACACTAAGCTTTGCCATCATCTTGTTTTGAAAATATGACCCATGGCCGACCACAATGGCCCTAGGAATCCAAAATCTCGCATTGGTATGGTTAAATAAGAATAATGCAGCAGTCTTACCGTATTCGACATATGTGGGCATTGCCTCAACCCATTTCATAAAATCATCTACATCCATGATAATCTATCCATGCCCCCCATCTGAGGTAGGTCTATAGTGCACAAAGTATATTCCCCATTTCACAAAGGGTCCAACTGCTACAATAGGATGGAGCAGAGCTGGATGTGTGCATTTCTTGGAAAGTAAACATATGACATGGTTGGAATTTGTTGACTGTTTCAACACAATATTTGAGAATAGAAGGCTAGAAGTACCCAGCATGCAAGATTTTCTAGGCAGTAGCCAACCCAGAGAGATGACCTCCACAAGCTCCAACATGGCAATAATTCAGAACGATCTCAACCTCTTCATGTGTAAGGCAACATCGTAAAATAGAGTCAACACCATGGCAATATAGGGTATCATTCAGAATGAGATAGGTTTTGGCCTGGTGGCAAATGTGATGACATTTGTCTTGAGAGGTAGTAGGCTGGTATCGTAAGGTATGGAGATACAAAATGATATCTCCATACCATGGATTAATCGTACTAATGAGAAACAATGATTCATCGGGCAATGGATCAAAGGGCTCTGTAGTCTAAGTAGTACGGGGAAGGTCACATATAAGCTCTACAAAAATGAGGGAATTATTGGAAGTACTTTTGGCGAATTCTAGCTCAAACTCTTGGAGAATCACAATCCAACATGAGTATTTTCCCCCAAGCACTTGACATGTAAGAACATAGTACATTGGGTTGGAATCTGTGTAAACATTGGTAGCGCGGAGAAAAATATAATGACGGAACTTCTGGACCGCGATGAACGTGGCCAGAGCAAGTTTCTCCACATGTGAGTATCATGTTTTAGAGTCGAGAAGACTCTTACTAGCGTAATAAATCACATGTTCTTGGTCATGTTCATCCGTTTGAACAAGGACCATGCCTATAGTAGACAAGGATGTAGGCACATATAAGGAATAGTCCTTAGCATAATTTTGTGGTTGCAACACTGGTGCATGGGTAACTGCATGTTTAAGATTATCAAACCCGCATTGGGAGAAATCATCCCAAACAAAAGGGGTATCTTTCTTGAGCAACCTCATGAAACCATGTGTCCTTTCTGCATAATTGCAGATGAAACGATGTAGAAATTTTCCTTCCCTTTCAAAATTTGGAGTTCAGTTACGTTCGTGGGAGCAGGTAGGGCTAAGATAGCTTCAATGTTCAAGGGATCTATATGGATGCCATCTTTGGAAACAATAAAACCAAGAAGTCATCCAGCTTCTACACATAAAACACATTTATGGGGATTTAGACGAATATTAAAATGATGACATCAAAGAAACACAGCTCTCAGATGATCGACATGAATATCCCACTGCTTGTAATGAGCAGGAAGGTTGTCAAGATAGGGTTCCATAACATGTTTAATGTGATGAAAAGCATATGACATGGCATGTTGGAATGTCATGCCATTGTTCTTTAAATCGAAAGGCAGTTTACAATAAGCAAAATTTCCCCAAGGGAAAATAAATGCCATCTTGTGTTTATCTGATGAGAGAATCTCAATCTGATTATAGCTGGAGAAGCCATCCATAAAGGAAAAAATAACGCTTCTGGCACAATTATCGATTATCTGATCGACATAGGGAGTGGGAAAGTTGTATTTTGGACAAGCTCGATTTGAATCCCTAAAATCTATACAAACCATAATAGTACCCTGTTTTTTGTTCACAGGGACTATGTTGGACACCCATTTAGTTAATGGTATGGGGTAAATGAAACCAGCCCTAAGAAGTTTCTCAACTTCTTCTTCAATAGCGGTTTCTTTTCTTAAATGGACCTGTCGTAGTTTCTGACAGACGGGCTTGGCATCAGGGTAAGTTTTGATCTCATGAACAATGCTAGAGGGATCAATCACTGACATTTCTTCATATGTCCATACGAAGACATCTCTAAATTCCATAAAAAGGATCATGTATGTTTTAACCTCTTCAAGTGAAGAGTTTTGTTTGATGAAAATGTTCTTTGAAACACCAAGTTTCACTGATATGTCTACAAGGCATAGTTTTTGTAATGTTGCATAAATTTCCTTCAGAATCGACACTATGAGTGAAGATCAGAGACTGAGGGTTGATAACTATATCAGATGAAACCGTAGAGGTGAAGTGGTATTCTACCATATGTTAAGTGGGAAGGAAAGAAGATTTGTGTTGATAATATTCCCAAGGCATATCTTTTAATGACATAACTTCCATAATATATCCATCCGTAGGAAGTGTGTGTGAAATATAATCCAGAGACGGGGAGGGGTTTTTGAGCCAATATGGCATGTGATAGCGGTCTGAGTCCACTAACAAGTGGACATTGGTGGGGGAATCACTGGTAGCTTGGATTGCATTGTAAATTTCTTTGAAATGGGAAAAGGATGTAGATTCATCAACAATTTCTTTTCCTTTTTCTGTATGAGAGGTATAAATCATGTTAATAGATGCAGTTTGCGAAGTAGGAGGAGGATCAGATGAGCGAAAGACTCCCATTAGTGAAGAATATTTGATAAGACCTACTCCAATTTCCTTATATTGTGGGGTATTCAGGAGTGGAACGCTATTTTCATCATTTGTAATGGCACTAGGTGTGATTAAATGTAAATGATCAACAATAACAATATTTCCTTGGAATGCGAACTGGATGATCCAAAAAACAGTCGACGCTGCAACTTGCATAGCATAAAACCAGTTACGACCTAGGAGTAAGTTGTAATCCAAAGGAGCATTGACAGCATCAATATGAATGGAGACTGAATTTCCCACCAGTTCAACATGGATTGAAGGTAGTAATCCATAGGGTTGAAATTCGTAACCATCAAAATCCTTAAGGGTGGTAGGTGAACGATTGATTTCTGGAGAACCAATGGCTCTCCAGCAAGATAAAGACATAAGTGATGTAGAGGCACCCTCATCCAAAACCGTATGATGGAGAGTCTTTCCAGCAATCTTGGTAGCAATCTGGAAAGCTCTCTAATTGGAGAGTCTCATCTTGAAATCAACCAGTTTGAAAGTGATAATATAGCTATTCTCAGGATCCATAGCTCCAAGGGAAGTAAGCAAGTTTTTCCGTTGAGATGGGCAGGTTTGAAGTACCTCTAAAGCTGACATAGCACATGGTTCCTTGGTCAAATATTCAACAATATTATAATATTGGGCAGCACAAGCATTAGGATTGATTATGGACTTGTGTAGAGTACCCTTTGGTGGATGGAAAATTTCCTCTGGAATAGGTTTTTCAATATGAAGACCATTATTAGGAGGAGGTGTGGAAGTTGAGGGTTTTTCAGATGGAACATCATCAGGTTTCCTTTTTGGTGGAGGGTCATAGCTATGTGATCTTGTGTTTAAATTAACCATTTCACTAGATATCATTCGAACTTCATCAGTGGAGGAAGAAGTTTCATTTAAGGACTTGTGATCAATTAAATGTTGCTGGGAAGGGAAAGGATTATTCAAGACTGTAGGGGTGGGTGAAGTTTTCAAAAACTTACTAACTTCCTCATGACAAGGACATTCTTTTGTAAAATGGTCACCTCCACATATTAAACAAGGAAATTTTACCTTTCGCTAACCTTTTGAATCAACATCTGAGTTCTGTGTTTTGTTTCCTTCTTGTTGATTATCATGTTTTTTAGATTTATTTTTTCCTTTCTTCTTTCCACTGGAAGATTCATTTAATTGGATCATGTTTACTTTAGTGGAAGCAACATGAGAGGGTGTAAGTTTGGTAGATGGTGCTAGTTGATTTGATGGAGTGGCGGTTTGATTTTGTTTCTTAGAATATTTTGCCGTTGTTTGCATTTGAACTGAACCAAGTATGCCATTAGCAGGTGGTTTAGTTGTGGGTCTCTATGGATCAATTGTAGGTCAAGGATCATGGGGAATTAGATCATACAAAGTACCTAACTGGGAGTAAACCAAGTCTAGGTACTGAGCGTGGCTAATAGCTTGCTCCTCAGTAACAATGCCTCCCATGGAAACATCTATAGCAATAGGTGGAAGTAAAGACTTTGTACACCAATCAGCGAGCAACTGATCAGGAATGGGGGCCTTAATTAACCTTCATATTTGTCTCCATTCATGGATATGATCAGAGATGTGAGTTGATTTGTTTTGTCGAAGTGAAGTCAAAAGTTCTGTACCTATTTCATATCAGATTAGCAATTGAAAGTGTGTTAAAAATGCCATTGCTAAAGCATTGAAGTCCCAAAAAGAGTGATGCGGTAAATCGATGTACCACTTTGCAAAAATACCAGTGAGGGTTCTTTGAAAAATCCTTAGGAAAATTGAACCGTCCATCAAAGAATTGGATGAAGACCATAAGTGAAATTTCATCACATGGTTTTTTGGATCTTCACTAGGTTTACCATCAAACTTGGGTATATCTGAAAGCAACTTTACAGGAATGGTAAGCCAAGAGGGGTCATGATGGATCGAGTCATTTATCAATCTTGACAAGTCTGGAAGATCTAAAGTAGGCATAAATTGTATTTTTTGATTTGGTTGTAGATACTGGTAGTACTGATATGGCATTTGCTGACCAGTAGGACAATATGCTGATTGATAGATGGGTATGTATGATGCCCTCGAAGTTTTTTGAAAAGGTTGTTGATTTCCATAATTTCCATAGGGAGGTGGGCCAACCGAGGGAGGGGGTTTTATACCAAAATATCATCACCCTCATGTTATGAGATAGGTATCCCCTTGTCTTC
This sequence comes from Pseudotsuga menziesii, assembly GCA_001517045.1. Classification (NCBI taxonomy): domain Eukaryota; kingdom Viridiplantae; phylum Streptophyta; class Pinopsida; order Pinales; family Pinaceae; genus Pseudotsuga; species Pseudotsuga menziesii. The sequence continues at coordinate 743,386 of LPNX010948239.1, forward strand.
TCCAATCCCTCAAATGTTTCGCTAAAGAAATGAAGGAATAAATTAACCCCTTGCAATTTCCCTCTTTTGAGCTAGTAGCACTATTTCCCCATTGACAAAAAGCCTTACCCAAGAATCAAAGAGCCAAAACCACTCCTAATACATGAGAAAAGAGAGGTGCTACTACTCTTTCCCTTACTGCAAGAAGTGGTGACCCCTTAGCACCATTTGTTTTCTTCATTGGAAGAGAGATGCTAGAGTTTTCAAGGCAAAAAGAGAAACTTCGAGAGGATTCTCGAAGCCGACCTCCGTGGAGCCTCATCCCTATGGTTTAGGACCAGCTAGAGCTTGAGATCCCCCCTTTTAGGATCTAATATCCACCTCACCCATGATATTCTCAACCATACCTATCCTCACATGCCTTTAAATACTGGCTCACCCCCCATGGGAAAAGGAGGAAGAATTGTGTTTCATACCCAAACTCTGTCAAAATAATTCTTGATTCTTTGGAGGCAAGGTGAAGTTAGAGGCAAGGGGCCATTGGAAGGAACTCTCAACACCAAGGCATGAAGGTTGTAGTCTCTCCAATCATTTATTAATAAAGAATGTCTTTTCTTTCCCATATTTACTTTTTTATATGTATGTATGTCTTGATTCCTTGGTCACAGGCATAGATCTAGTTGATTATATTGCATACTATCATGTTTTCTTGTTGTTTTCCATGTTTTACAGGTTCTTCTCTAAGGATAGGGAGGACAACCTTTGAGAAAAGTATTATGGCATCATATTCTATTGAATAAACAGATCTAGGGAGAGTTTATCATTTTGTGTTTGTGTTTTGTTCTAGACCTAAACCATTCAGATCTAGGGAACCAGATCTTGTATGCAGGAGGTGTGTATTTTTGGCTAACAGAGCATCCTCCAGAATGTGGTGGTGGTGGTGGTGGTGGTCCTCTAGGTGGTGGTGGTTTTACTCTAGGCGATGGTCCTCCAACTCTGGACGGTGGTGGTAGGCCTCTGGGTGGTGGTCCTCCAGACCCTCTAGGTCCACATGGTGGTCCCCTAGGGGAGGTCCACCATATCATCCAATAGTATTAACAAAATATCCTCCATATGATGGAACATTGTACCAATTGGGTTGTCCCCAAGGTACAAAATCATTCCCAGGGTAGGGAATTCTAGGATAAATAGCCACCGACACTGGTTGTCGATACACTTGACTGACCGTAGGTGGTTGGGTTCTTGGATAAGTATATGCCCAAGAATTTGGATTATTGACAGGCTGCACCCATAAGGGTTGGCCTGAACTAGATGGGGGGGAAACACCATTGGTATTAGTAGGATGGATTACTACTGCAAGTTGTGCTACAGCTGCAACTTGTCCTGAACTATCAATAATTCCACTAACAGATGACGTAACTCACACTGGGGTTTGGCCCCCGGCATTAGAATGTGCTGACATAACTTGATTTGTGGATTTCCCCCCAACCATGATGGGTATGGAAGGCCTAGTAATGAGGCTAGGATGTGAGACTATAGGATTGTCATTTGGACCTGGATTACCTTGAAATTGAACTTCTTCCATAGGACCTAACACTTCAGCTAGTGAATGATATCTTTCAGGCCATGGGTTGCGGGAAGTCTCATCATAGGTTGGATGATCTTCAGGAGAAGGTTTAATTTCATAGAAAGGCTAAGGATCTATATTACGGGTTAAATGAGCTGACATAGTTTCATAATGAGACACATGTGGAGGAAATATTCTTTCTACTCTCTCTGAAAAGTTACGAGCTCGATCGAGAGATGCATTTGTTCTTCTCTTTTCCTCCTCTCCCAAAGGAGGATTCCCTGGTGAAGGTCTAATAACCTCGAATTTAGAAATAGCCTGGCCCATAGAAGTACTTAAAAAAGGAGCATCCAAGACATAATATGGTGGAGTAGGACTATCGACACGGCCTTCCAATGGCGGATCCATAGAAGCATCAGCTGCAGGATGGATTTGAACCAAATGATTTGTCAAAATAGTGAAATCTTCTCTGGTTTCACTATCTAGGGTAGTTCCTACATGAACATTAGCAGAAGCTAGTTGTTCCATGGTTACTCCTTCCTGTCCTTCCACGGTAGGAGGAGAGTCATGAGATAAACCCTCCAATCTATGATATTGATGTCTCACAACTTGCTCAACCATGGTGGTGGATGAAGTTACCTAATCTAGGTTAAAAAAGGATAAAAAGACACAAACAAAACCTACGCATAGCTAAAGGTCACAAGAATACTTAAGTGATAGGATGGGTTCATAATAGCTGGTCTATCACTAGGATTATCAAGTAGGTGCAACTCGCGATATAACTCAGGGGTATGTGCGTAGTAGTATCCCCGAATGATTTTTTTGGTGTATTTCTCCACACAAAACGACCAAAGGGATTTTCTTAGATGGTCAGGGTATCCTAGTAGGGTCTCCTGATATACGTGAGGTATGTGGGAGCTCAAATTGGTAGTAGTGTTGTCTAATGCACAACCATTCACAAGGGGCCTTCCGATATACAATCGAGTATGTGAAGTACCTTTATATATACCTCAAGGGTACATGAAAGGCCATTCGATATACCAATGGTACATGGAAGAACCACGCGAGTCCCGGGTTGTAGTGCAGACAAGTAACAACAGGTCCTACACTTAACGGTGCTCAAACATGTCACTAACCTATCACTCAAGTTTCCATACAATTTTATACCTAAAGCTACGATTAATTTTATCTGGAAAATTAGGTAGATGTTTGTGGAATTTTATCTCCAATAATGCAAATTAATCTAGATGTAGATGCACTTTTTGACTTTGATGAGAACTAACTAGGGTAAGGAAGAAACATTTTTATTTTCTTTTCAACAATATACCAAAATAAAGTTGATTTCAACAAAAAAGCAATATCCAATAAATAAATGCAAAGGAAGTCCTTTGAAACACAAAAAACTGTTTAAACAAGCACTCTAAAGTCTCTGAAAATGTAAGAGAGAAGCCTCTAACATGCATGCAAAAATAATCTTCTGCTACAATGTCAAAAAGTCCTATTTTTATGAATCACACATATAAAATGGAAATGGAAGTTTTCATGAGCATAAACAAGAGAAAAATAAAAGGATTCTTTTTGTATTTTTCTAGAACATATGAGGCACACAAAGTAGTCTTTTCTACAAAAGAAACTAATCTTCTAGGAATATGCTATAGGATTTCTTTTCAAAAGGAAATTTTTAGAGAATTTACTAAAAAACCAAAGCTGGACTATGTTTTCTCTTTCATTTATGACAATGCAAAATATTTTTGGATCTGAGCTCAAACAAAGAATCAGACTCACAAAAACTAGTGAACCAGACAGCAAGCAAGCAAGCAGACCAAACTGAAAAATCTCAAAGGACAGGACAAATTCTAATTTTTGAACAAAACTTTTGTAAACAGGAATTTTTTGAAGACATACCTTGATGCATTGAAGGGCACTTCACCAGATCGTCCTAGGCTGCTACGGTGCTCCTATCTTTCTGCACAAAGGCGTCGTCGACGCTCTATCAACCAAAGGAGAAGGCGGTCTCGATGCTTTGGTCAAGAAGAGAAAAGGCTCCCTAGGATGAACTAATGCTCTATCAGCCAAAGGGAAAAGTGCCATGGAACAGTGGACTGAAAAGGATAAAATCCTACAGGAGAAACCAGAAAGACTAAGTTGACTGAAAAAGTGCAAAAACTTACTCACAACAGAGGCAAAAGGTCAGAAGCATAAGATGTATAACTCACCTTGTTAACTAAAACAACTGAAAGGAGAGAGAAATAACCTTCATAGATGGAATGGTTACTGAAGTTTGTATATCTATCTGGATATGCACCAGATCTAACTAGATCTTCCCCAAATATCACTGGAATAGGATAGATCCCTAGTATGGTCGCCAATTTTGTTAATACGAATTCTCAACGAGTGCAGACACTGCTTGTTCCTCTACAATGTAAGACACAACTATAGAAAAAAAAGACATAACAACATATATCCTTTCATTGAATAATTAAATCAATTAACATAAAACACATTATACCTCAACCTTGGATCCATTTTTCTTCTCTCCAGAAAGTCCTTGCAATGATTCAATACCTATAAAACAGATCACAAGACAAACAAAAAGGATGATAGTATCATGGTAATTGACTATCCATATTGGTGATCAAGGAATCCAATAATATTTAATTACAAACACTACAATTAAATACATGAAAGGGAAATGTCTTTGTATTAATATATGGATGAAAAATAAGTACAACCAAAATCCTTGATGTCGATGGCTTCTATCTCAATCAATAATTTCTACAATATCCTATGACTATGAATACCTCTCCAAACACAAGATACCTCTACTTTGCCTTTGAATCAGACTTCAAACTAGCAGTATAAGGATACTTTTTATGGCCTCCCCCACTCTCTTCATGAAGGCTCCATTTATAGGCCTAGAACTCAAGAGATGACTTGGAAAAATGATAGAATGATATCCCTATAGGTGAGGGAGGTGAATGCCACCTATCCCTGGCACATAGGAACTAATTCCATGAAGGATCTCATATGGAATATTCTAGAAACATCTATTTTTTCCTTTTAACTCACCACCGTCACTTTTAGCATAACTATCAGGAGCATCGACCTAGGGTTTTTGTCAAAGGAGATGGAAAATGACACCTTTTGCTCAACTGCGTCAGGCATCGATGACACTCTATGCAAAACACCATAAAGCACCGTCCCTTCTAGGTCAAGGAAAAAAGTGATCAAGGTGACACATGCTAGGATTTCTGGGAGGTTAAAGGGAAAAGTGAAATTCTCATGGAGGCTGCTAAGCAATGTGAGATTTCCAGGTGCAATAGAGAACCCAATGTTCCATGACAATTCGAAGCATATTGAGATCAAATGTCACTATATAAGGGATATGGTGTAGAGAGGAGTAGTGAACCTCCAATATGTTGCGATACACAGACATATAGCTAATGTGTTGACCAAGCCATTAGCCAGAGTGAAGCTTTAGTACTTTAGGGAGAATCTTTGTGTTCTCTAGTTTGAGGTTTCTTCCAAGAGGAAGTGATGAGTCCATGTGCCCTTCTAACATGGTGGTAGGATTGGTTCCTCCCATGGTCAGATATAAGTGATGTGCCCTTCGCACATGGTCGTAAGATTGGTTCCTCCCATGGATAGATATAAGTGTTGTTCCCTTCTGACATGGTGGTAGGATTGGTTCCTCCCATGGTCAGATGTAAGTGTTGTGCCCTTCTGACATGGTGGTGGGATTGGTTCCTCCCATGGTTAGATGTAAGTGCTGATCCTTTCCTTGGATGATAGTAGGTGTGTCCTATAATTTTGGTGGATGTAAGTGCAGAGCCTTTCCCTAGATTATAGCAGGTGTGTCCTATCATGCCAGTGAATGTAAGTGCAGAGCCTTTCCACAGATGGTAGTAGGTTTGTCCTACCATGCTATTGGATGTAAGTGCAGAGCCTTTCCACAGATGGTAATAGGTGTCTCCTACCATTCTGGTGGATGTAATTGTAGATCCTTTCTTTGGATGGTAGTATGTGTGTCTTACAATGCCAGTAGATGTAAGTGTTGGGGCCTTTCCATGGATGGTAGTAGGTGTGTCCTACCATGCCAGTGGATGTAAGTGTTGGATCCTTTTTCAAAGATGGTAGTAGGTGTGTCCTACCATGCTGGTGAATATAAATCCTGATCATTTCCGACATGGTTCTTGGATATGTTCCTCCCATGGTCGAATGTGAGTGCTAAGCCTCTTTGACATGGTGGTCGATGTCTTCCTTCCATGGTCATATGTGAGTGCTTAGCATTCCTTTCTAACATGGTGGTGGATGTGTTCCTCCCATGGTCAGGTGTAAGTGTTGAGCGATCCTTTATGACTGGGTTAGATATAAGTGCTAAAGAAGATGAATACCTACATGGATTCTAGGCTTACAACCAACATGAAAAAGGGTCGGCTCTCTAGAACTTCCTATGATGATAATAATTGAGAGATAGCACCATTTGATCGAGATAGAGGAAGCAATGATGATGATGATGATCCAGTGATGATACAACTTTTATGATGATCTAGTGATGATGATCCAGTGATGATCCATATTTGATCCAGTGACGAAGACTTGTGCTCATGAATTGTTTCAAGAGAATACATTCCTAGTTAAGAGGGAGTGTTGAAGTATTTGTAACTTTGGAATGTATTCACTTATGTATTTCATATATTGTATTTGATTAATCCTTGATGTTCCTGTTAGGAGAATGATTAATGTAAAAAATTCATGTAAAGTCATAGAGGTTAACCCTCCTTGTTAATCAGGGGTTAAAGTCCCAGCAGTTGTGGGGCACTAGGGTTATTAGACTCTCCTAGAGAAGTCGTACTTGGTAATTTATTGTCAAGTTGGAAACTAGTATAAATAGAGAGTGAGCCTCCATATTTATCACACAATCACTCACACTCAGTTGTAGCGAATGAGTGAGAGAGAAGGAGCTGGGGTAAGAGAGAGAACAACTAGTGGAGATCATCTTTTCTGTCTTTGGGTTTTTACTATTGCCATTGGTGCTTATTCTATCTCTGAGGAATATGTGGGGTTTTCTCCTTTATGGTTTCCCCTAGGACAATATTTGTGTCTATTGTCTCTTGTGATTGATTGTTGTGCATGTTATTCTATTAGATAAGATCCTAAGATAATACTGTCTAATTGATAAAAATATAATAGGAGAAGCATCTACAGGTGAAGGGGAAGCATTGTTTTGATGCCCTTTATATAAGGAGCTTACTTAAGAAGAATCATGAGCATTCAGGACAGTTGGAGTGGAAAACAACCACACCAGTATCCCTAGGGTGAATCTAGGTAGATTCGAGGTGGCCATTAAAGGAACACCAACATTCCCTATGAGAGGAATAATACAAGGAGTTCCGAGCATGGGGATATCTTGGTTGGTGTTGAAAGGGGTTTTATCCATAGTTTCAAACAATAAGACAAATTCTGAGGTCGATAAGAAACTAATATTACAAATAACACACCACTAGAAAAATACCTAAGTATCAATCTAGACAAACAAAGATGCCTTCAAAAGGAAATTCTAGGATGACGAGGGCCCATAAATAACCAGTGAAGGAAGGAGAGTAGTTACTTGGAATCTCGTGAAGATCCCTCTGTGTGCAAGCGTTGGAATCACCCAACCACCCTCCCAGATTGTCTACCGAGGTTACCTTCCAAGTCTACCCTAGGTGCACTAGAAATAGCTTTCCAATGCCACCCGTGTAATATCCCAGCAGAAAAGATACTAAGGCTACCAAAATCATGGAGAAAGTCCAATGGAACAACCATCAGTCTAGCTGATGCACATGTGTAGGGTAGCAAAGCCCGAAACCCAAATAGTACCAGGCACCACATGGAGCCAGGAGGAGGTTCTGGATGAGTCCCCAAATGTGCAACAACTCTAGTGTATGCTTTACTCATAAGTGGAGGGGTATCTCCAACAACTCAGTATCGCACGACCTCGTGCTTCACTCTTATGTGAGACGATATTTCTAGTTTCTTTCACATCAAAGTTGGATTTCCTAAAATATAGGCCACTATGTTTGATTTTAAAGTTTTGGGCAGTTAATATATCCCTAACCCAAAACAATAGCTTATACTAGTGTGTTTCGTCCCTATAAAGAAACAGTTACTAATAAATTTTAAATATTAAGTGTTTATTTTAAAGGGATTTTAATTACTAAAAGGGGGTGGTGAAGGTGAAACCAATGGTGTTTTGACTCAATGTTAAAACAAGATAACTAATAAAAGAGAAATGAAATGCAAAAGGCAAAAACTATTCTCTTTATTTTTCAAATAGAAACTTGAAAGCCACAAAACAACAATTTCTTTTTATTCTTTTTAAAAATAATGATATGCCATGCAATCTAGACTAAAAACCTAATCTACATGCATATAAAGAAAACATGTGATTTTTTCCTTTTTTTCCTTTTTAAATGCAAAAATAAAAACTACCTATAAGATAAAGTATGCATATGACAAGAACAAAGCAAAAGGAAATATGCTATACAACCACCAAACAGACTCTAGAATGCCCTAAAGTCAGTGTAAACCCTACTTGGAAGGAAGGCTTGCATAAGATACAATTAAAATACTTTGGAAAGGTGAATTTAACCAACAAAAGAATAAGGAAACAAATACCAACAAGCTTCTAAGTTCAGACAAAGATCACTGACAGAGGCTGACCAGAAACATAAGCCAAAAATGATGCCAACCAAAGGGGGTGGGGGATGAGAAAAGAGAAAATAATAATGCTATAAAAGGGCTTGAAATGTAGACAAAAAAACAACCTAAAGTTATGACACTAACTCCCTAGAGTCATGCGCCTACAAAGGAACCCAAAAAACTAGCAAACAACCCTCAAACAGCAGAAAAAACCACAAAAATGAGGAAAAAAAATGTTTTTAGGGGAATACGTGAGTTTCCCTAATGACAGATTGCATTTCATACACAGGTTGATGGTATATCAAGTCACATGTACATACCATACATGCCGCTGTTGAGTTTGAAACTCACATATGGGTGGGAAAAGGCCCAAAACAAGCCAAAAAGTGCCTTACGAAGGCAGGGGAGGTGTACTATCAGACAGAGAAGGTGTTCCAAAGTGGTAAGAAGGAACTAAAACCTTACAAAAGGATGTAATAAATATATATAAACCACAAAAATATGAGTAACTCCCCAACAGAGTCTCCAATTTTGTTGTAGATGAAAGTGTTCCTATGGCTAGGGTTTAAGAGGCCATCAACGTACTGGGGTAGAAAGATAGAAAGAGAGATTCATATAGTTCTACAAGTATATATAATCAAGATTAATATATTAGAATGGTTCATACCTTAACAAACAAAGGATGATCCAAGTAGCCCTTCAATCCTCCTCTTGCTCCTCTTGCTCCAAGAGACCTGCAAAACGAATTATACCTTCCTAAAACCAATATGACCACATGTAAATCAATGATAATCAAAGCAAGATGAAATACCAATATGATTAACATAAACATCTGGTCATAAAAAGAGATTCAATCACATATTGAACAATGATTTGGGAAGAAAAAGAACATCACATCTTTATTAATCATGAAAAGAAGTACAATTATACCTTCTCTTCAAGTCAAGCACCTCATGAAACCTTGAACTAGTTCTGTTGTTTCTCTTCTCCAAGGAACTCAGACTCCAAGCTCTGCAACTCAAGGAGATGATCACTAGGGAAAAGGTGGGGGGAAAGGGAGTCCTAATTCCTTGAGCATAACAATGCAAATATTCAAGCCCCCTACCATTGACCTCTCTACCTCTATTTATATGTTTCTAAAGAGATTGGGTTGAAGACAAAGTAACAACCAAAGGATTCAGTTGCATAACCACCCAAAATACCAAGAATTCAAGAAACATCCATTTTGACATCTACAAGAAAAAATATGCAGGCTACAGTGGAAATAGTTGTGTAAATACACATGTTTTAGTGACAATAGTCATGTATGCAAAGGGATACATGAGTTGCAGTGACAATAGTCATGTATACAAAGTTATACATGGGAACCATGTAGAACAAGTCTCGTACAATACACGGGTACCATGTATGAAAAGTCGTGTATAGGTAAAAGATACTAATTTTAAGGGTACTTCTAGGAATTTTCAGAATTTGGTATATTCTAGAAAGTTTTATTTGTCTCAGATATATTTCCAACAGTGCAAAGAAGAGGTCAACCAAAGTTACAGAACTATGGATATGGGTACTCCAATATAGGTGTTTTTTCAGTGACTTTCATGAAGTGTCGACATGCGACGGAATCATGGGAAATTGGTCATAGGAATCATATATGTCATTTTGAGCTATAATAGAATCACACATAGCCAATATTCACATTAAGGTCTAGCCAAGACAACTAACTATTGGGTTTATCAGGTTGTTCATCCAAGCCAACACACCGTTGGGTTTATTAGGCTACTAAGGCAGTGATTCACACATAGCCAATATTCACATTAAGGTACAGCCAAGACAACTAAGAGTTGGGTTTACCAGGATATTCATCCAAGCCAACACATCATTGGTTTTATCAGGATACTCAGACAGTGATTCACACCTAGCTAAATGCATGTCAAGACTCATCCAAGCCAACTAACAATTTGGTTTATCATGCTACTAAGACACTGGAAAGGAAGAATTGCTAAGCTATTGAGCTCATTCATAGAGCTAGGGACACCTCCAAAATATCTATCTGGCCTAGCATCCACAATACCTACACACCCAACACAAGGAAGTATCCCCTTCTATGCTACATAGTCCCTGAGGCCATACCTTCCCTTCTAGTTCTCCTCAAGGTGTGCATAGAAGATTCACTAGCCACTCTTATCTTTTCATGAGGTTCCTCTCTACACTAGGTTTATCAAGACAATTTTGCATCTCTTCCACTCCAAATTCTTGCATACAGTTCAGACCCAAAGCAGGGTACACATAACAACAACCCATAAGTTGACACAACAAAATAGGGTTCCACTTGATAACACATATAACCATGGTTCCATACCACTATGAAATACAAAAAAACAAGGTTTCAACCAAGGATAGATGAAGAGATACACTACATCATGAGAAACTAATGCCTCTACTAAACCGTGTTGCGTCTACGGGATGATATCCCCCTACGTAAATGAGGAAGAATGAATAATAATGAATCATTCTCAGTCAATGAGGAGTATGGAATGGGCACGCATTGTTCTAATTTCTTGCCCTAGAATCAAGAATATGGGTTCACCCGGGCTGTAGGTTTTCTCAGGCGCAAAATTGACTTCCATGCCTTTCTCTTCCCAAGGAATTAACTACCTGAACCAACTTCTGGAAGAATTGAATGATTGAGTGCAGAGGGAAGAAAGGGTAGTTGAGATTTTATGGGTTCTCTCATAGACATATAGCTTAACTTTATTGGCTCAGGGGTTTGAATAACTCCCCTCCCTATTCCTTATGAAATCATGCCCCCATCTCTTTTGTTGCAGTGCATAGCTAGTTGTGGGTATTTTATTAAATTGCATATTTACATGATATCTTCAAAATATATTGTGCTTGACTAGAACTATAACCATAGATAATTATCTTGATCGATGATATCCTCCAGCTCCCACGTAGCCTCATCAGGACCGTAGTGCTTCCATTTCACCTTTACCTATCCAATGGCTTGGTTCCAAAGCACTGTGACCTTCTTCTCAAGCATACGCAATGGTTCAGTTTGGAACTCTCCCTTGGTTTCCACCTCGATCACATCCCAATTAATCACATGGTTAGGATCAAGTACATATTTCTTAAGCAAAGAAACATGAAAAAAATTATGAGCTCTAGTGATAGCAGGCAATGCAAGTCTATATGCGGCTAGCCCTATTCTTTCAAGAACTTCAAATGGCCCACAATATCTAGGTGACATCTTGACAAAACTCCCAATCTTCAAGGAATGCTTCCTTGGCCTCTCTCTAAGATAAACATGATCCCCAATGTTGAACTCCCTATGCACTCTATGCTTATCTGCATAGCTCTTATGTCTATCTTGGGATGTTTTCAGGTTCTGCCTAATCTTTGCAACCTCTTGTTCCATTTCCTTAATCAATTATGGACCAAGCATAATCATGTTCACTATATTATTCCAATTCATTGGTGTCCTACACCTTCTTCCATACAAGGCCTCATATGGACTCATTCCCAAGGATGCGTGTTGTCCATTATTATATGTAAATTCTACCAAGTGTAAATAATCCTACCACTTGGTTGGTTTTTCCATTAAACACATGTGAAGCATTTCTTCAAGCACCTGATTCACTCTCTCTATTTTCCAACTGGTTTGAAGATGGTAGTTGGTGCTAAAGTTCATCTTTGTACCCAAATATGCAAACAGACCCTTTAAAAAAATGGAAGTAAACTTGGTATCTCTATCAGAAATTATTGCCTTAGGCAATCCATGCAATCTGAAAATTTTCCTTCATGAAACGTTTTGCAATGGAATCAACTTTATATGTGGAATTAGCCGGTATAAAATGTGATTCCTTTGTTAATTTGTACACCACAACCATGATGGAATCATGTTGTCTCATATTCATTATAAATCCTGTAATAAAATCTATGGAAACTACTTCCCATTTCCACTCCAGAAATGGTAAAGAATTCAATAAACATGTCTGATGTTGATTCTCAACCTTCACCTGCTGACATTTCATGCACTTAGAAATATACTCAGCAATGCCCTTTTTCATTCCTGGACAAAAATATTTCTCTCTGGCTATAGGAATTGTTTTCTAATATTCTGGGTGACTAGAATATGGAGTTTGATGGATCTCATCCATAGCAATTCTCCTCAAGTCTACTACATTTGGAATATAAACTCTATTCTTATAAGTAAGAAGTTCATCTTCTTCCAATTTATATCGCTCATACTTCCTTTCAGGGATTTGTTGTTGCAACTTATCCTTCATCTGTACGTACATTTCATCCTCAACAATATGGTTAATAATGTGCTACGTCAAATCAGGTTGGAAAATACTAAGAGATGCCACATGCATTTCATATACCTTCTAACTGAGTGCATCAACCACCTTGTTTTCTTTTCCCTTTATGTGTTTGATTTCAAAATCAAATTCTAGCCATCTATCTTGTCTATCATTTAAAGTTGACTAATCAAACAAGTATTTCAAACCACAATGATCTGTCCTTAGCTCAAATTTCCTTCCCATTAAGCAATGCCTCCACATCTTAAGAGCATGTACTATGGCTGCAAGTTCTAAATCATGAGTAGCATAGTTCTTCTCACGTTCCTCCAACTTTATTGACTCATAGCATACCATGTGGTTTTCTTACATAAGAACTCCTCCAAGTCCTCGATTGCATGCACTAGTGCACACCACAAAGTCTTTTTCTGGGTCTGCAATTTTCAAAATTGGTGCACTTCTGAGAATATTCTTCAATTGTTGGAATCTCTCCTCGCATCTTGGTGTCCATAGAAACTTTATCCCCTTCCTTTGCAAGGAAGTGATTGAATGTGTGACCTTGGAAAATCCTTCAATGAACCTCTTGTATTACCCAACAAGTCCCATAAAGGATCTTACATCAGTCACATTTCTTGGAGTTGGCCAATTCATAATTCCTTCAATATTCTTAGGGTCCATGGATATTCATTCATCTGACTTAATGTGACCCAAATAATGGAATTTATCTTTATAAAAGTCACATTTTCTCCACTTTGCATATAAATTATGCCCCCTTATCAATTTCAATGTCATTCTTAGATTTTATTCATGCTCTTATTCATTCCTAGAATAAATAAGAATGTCATCTAGGAAGACAAGAACAAACTTGTCCAGATACTTGCTAAAAACACTATTCATGAGACACATGAATGTAGCTGGTGCATTTGTAAGACCAAATGGTACCACCACAAAATCATATTCCCCATACCTTTTTCTAAACATTGTCTTATGAATATATCCCTCTTTGATTCTTACTTGAGTGTCCCATCTTTATTTTTCACAATTAGAACCAGTTCTCCCCACGGGGACACACTTGGCCTAGAATACTTATTTTCCAACAACTCTTGTCACTACATCCTCACCTCTAGCAATTTTGGGGTGCTCATCTTGTAGTGTGTCTAGGACACTGGTGATGCTCTAGGAACAAGGTCAATTGTAAAATCAATGTCTCTTTTTAGAGGAAGTCCTAGAATCTCATTAGGAAAAACATCCCTGAATTCTTGCAATACATGAAAGTCCTCCTAGGAGTTTAATTCTCCATTGCTTCCAAAACATCAATTGCATACAATATACAAAATTTCCTACATAACTTATTTAGCTTCATTGTTGAAATATGCCTAACAGAAATCACCTTTGGAATGCCTCTTACAACCCTTGGGTTTCCTTCTTCATCCATGCATTCAAATGTCTTGTTGTAAAATTCGAGTGTAACTTTGTGTGCTTCTAACTAGTCCATTCCAATGAGAATATCATAGGAGCCAAGTGGCAGAATATTCAAATTTACATAAGTGGATAGCCCATCCATGACTAATGGACATTTCTCTACCACTTCACTAACTTTCCTCTTCATTCCAGTGGCTAGTTGAACTAACCATGATTTTTTATGCTTTAATTTCTTAAAAGCACAAATCTCAACAATTTTAGGAGTGATATAACTATGAGTAGATCTAGGGTCAATCAAAATAGAAATGGATAACTCAACAATATTACCTTCAAATTCAACCACAATTGATTGATGATCTTCCTGGCGATCCTCTAGCACTACATATATTCTAAGGATGGTCCTTACCACTTGACCCAGATTTTCAGCTCCTTGGATGTTGTGAACTTGACTTACATTCCTATTCTGATGCAGACATTTCCTAAGCATATGGTCTCCTGTTAGCCGGAAATACACACCTCATGTAGACAAGAGTTGTTTCCCTAGATCTAAATGGTTTAGGTCTAGAACAAAACACAAACACCAAATGTTAAACTTCCCCTAGATCTGGTTAATCAACTGAATGGAATGCCATGATACTTCTCTCAAAGGTTGTCCTCGCTATCCTTGAAGAAGAAAATGTAAAATATAGAAAACAACAAGAGAAACATGATAGAATTCAATATAATGAACTAGATCTATGCTTGTGGCCAAAAAATCAAGAAATACATACATATGAAACAATAAATATGGGAAATAAAAGACATTTTTTATTAATAAATGATTGGAGAGACTACAACGTTCATGCCTTGGTGTTGAGATTTCCTTCCAATGGCTCCTTGCCTCTAACATAACCTTGCCTCCAAAGACTCAAAAATTATTTTGACAGAGTTTGGGTATGAAACACAATTCTTCCTCCTTTTTTCCATGGGGGGTGAGCTAGTATTTAAAGGCATGGGAGGATAGGTATGGTTGAAGATCTCATGGGTGAGGTGAATATTAGATCCTAAAAGGGAGGATATCAAGCTCTAGCTAGTCCTAAACCATAGGGATGAGACTCCACGGAGGTCAGCTTCGAGAATCCTCTTGAAAGTTCTCTTTTTTTCCTTGAAAACTTGAGCACCTCTCTTCCAATGAAGCAAATAGGTGGTGATAAGGGGGGACCGCTTCTTACATTAAGGGAAATATCGGTGGCACCTCTCTTTTCTCATGTATCAGGAGCGGTGCTGACTCTTTGCTTCTTGGGTAACACTTTTTGTCAATGGGGAAAGAGTGTTACCAGCTCAAAAGAGGGAAAATTGCAAGGGGTTAATTTATTCCATCATTTCTCTAGGGAAAACTTTGAGGGATTGGAGCAGTCAAGGGGATACCTATCTAATAACATGAGGGTGACGAGATTTTAGTAACAGAATGCCCCCCAAAGTATAATGGCTAGAGGGAAATGATAGGCAATATACTTTGAAAGAACAAGGTATAGTGTTGAGGCAAAGGTCCAAAGGTCAAAACTTCTCAAACATCACCAACTTTATGCAGCACATTTTGATACATGTCCCAAATGACTCACAACATGGCTACCAACCAATACAACGTAGATCCATGTGAGATACAAAAAATTCATGGATACTAAAATACAGAGTAGATCCATGTGAAGAAGACTCAAATTTGGACATAGCTACCAGACATACAATGTAGATCTATGTCATACAAACACAAATATGAGCACAACCACGAACATACAAATGTGGATCCATGCTAGGAATCATACAAATACTCCATCGCAACCTGGGGAAAGCAACGAGTGCTTAAAAAATACGCAGGGTCTTCGTCTCGTCTTCCACAAAGTACGATTCTATCCATGTGATTATAAAGATCTGAAGTCAAACATGGTAGAAACCACTTGATTACCAGTCAATGATGTGAACCATTAACAAGTACGAGGGAGATCACCATTAATTTTAATGATTCCCAAGGTACTCTAGTACAATCTACTAAGTGTGAATATATGTTTTGATGTCAAACACTTAGTCGAATATCCTGATCAAAGGTCAATGATGTGAACCTATGTCGAAAGAAATAGAATCTATCATTAATGTATACAGATCTCAAGGTACTAAACTTGTTTCTAAGGATAATTCCTGGATGATGAGCTGATGTCGACAGGAATAGTCTCGTCAAAGGAGGGCCATGATGAATCCCACATCGACAACACGAAACTCAAAACAAAGTTCTGGAATTTTGTAGATAATGTAACCATAGGACTGACTCAAAAGTAACTGACTCAAAAAATTGTTTTGACTACAGGTGTAAGCTCTCAAAATAGTTTCCCTATTGAACATAAGGCGACACAACTGAAGACTTGGCAGCATTGAATCGATGAGGCAAAACACAATGCGACAATGGACAATGAAATCTTTGAGAGACTCAAAGGACAGTGGCATGACTCATGAAAGTGGATCGACTCGGAAACAAGCTGAATACACAATTGACTGAATGAAATGTAGACAAGTGCCATGTTCAAAGGTGACTAACAACTGCCATTATTGCAAAATGTTTTCCCTTTCCCTTAATTTCCCTGTCATGATTTATGAGTGCCTCTTTTTCATTTTTACGAGTTCAAATAGGGTAACAAACACTCGTTGTAGCTCATCAAGCGATAAGTCTAAACTCATATGTTTTACGAACCTAAGAAAGGAGGGATTCGTTCCCCAAAAAGGGTCTTTCAATGTTTAATTTAACGAGTCCAATGAAAGAAAAATCAATGTAGTTCATGTCTAGAGAGTCTGAACAAACTAAAGAAAAATCCAAAGGGTCCTTTTTCGTATGATTTAGTCTCTAGGGCCCAAAAAAGTGTAAAATAATACCCAAGAGAACTCTTCCAATCATGATTTACTGGAGTGTACCTTTTTCATAAGTAGTGCCCCCTAGTTCGAAAAATGGGTAAACTATCACTAGGAAGACGACTCTTTAAGTACTTTTACGCGTGTGAAGAAGACAAGCTCACTCAACAATCTTTTCACATTTGAAGAGTCCGAAAAGAGCTTAAAGAAGACTATATTAACCTTTTCATGTTTGAATCCAGAGCATGAAAAAGTAATAAACTAAGCTCAAACCAAATTTCATGTTTTAACCAGAGCACGAAAACTGAAAAGTAAGCTCAACACCATCTTACTGTTTTTAACGAGCTTGAAGATCAGTTGAAAGAATGCTCAGGGTATCTGATTCATTTTTTAATGATCCTAACACAAAAAAGAACTATGCTCAAAGGGAACACTAGTAGAAAATGAGAAATTAATGACTAAAAAAATGACTAAAATCATGCTATAAACGACTATTTTTGAGTCGATGACTAATAGTAGCAAATTTCCACTATCTTATAGTTAGTCGTATTTCACTAGTCATTAATAGCTTGACTTAGTAGTCATTGATTTAGTCATTGATAGACAATGTTTTAGTCATTGATAGTCATTGATTTAGTCATTGATAGCCAATGATTTAGTCATTGTTTTAGTCATTGATAGTAAATGATTTAGTCATTGATTTAGTCATGGATTTAGTCATTGATTTAGTCATTGAGTTATTCATTGATTTAGTTGTTGATTTAGTCACTAATTTAGTCACTGATTGCAACCATTAATGACCAAATATACAACTAAATAAACTAATAGATGTTAACATATTAATGACTAAGCTAAATACAACCAAGATACGAGAAATTATCTACTAATAGTCATATATATGTCAATTTATTCATTTTTGTAGTCACGAATTTATGATAGGGCACGGAGGAATCGAACCACCAACCTCATGCCTAATTATAGGTAGGCGCTCTACCATTGAGCTAGCACCCTTTAAGAAGTTGTTATTGCTTGACAATGATGATATTCAAACAAATTTATGATAGATATCAATCTACAAACTACATAATTATTGCTTTGAGGGACAGATATTGGAAATCTATCTTTAGAAAGTCCAACACAAACAATACTAAATGACACTAAAGCTGCATCTATTCTTTCACTTCTTGCTATTTCAATGTGCCCACTGCCCAACTTATATGAACCCTTGTGTGTGTCAGAGGACGAATTCTTCAATAGAATTTTAAAACCTTCATGACTCCTACATTTCATAGTAGGATCAACTAAACTGGCATTCTTTCCATGGAAAGCTTCCCCAACGATATTTACATGTGAATTTAATTTTCTGTATGTTCCAATCATTGCATTAGGTTTGGAATCAATATGTTTTTTAGATATAAACATTGATGACTTCCCACCCTTATTGACCAATAGCTTTCCATGATCAGAACTCAACCCTGATGCCACAACTTTCACCACCAAGGCAGGGATATTTAATGTTGGAGACACCGAAAGTGAATGAGATGAACTTGTTTTAGGATTAGAGGAGCCCTGAACAGCTGGGATCCTCATACTAAATGATTTTTCCTGTGTAGCATGGGAGCCCCTGCAACAACCATTAATGTCTAAATATTACTAATTTCAAACAATATCTCTGTCATATAACATGAAAAATAGTAGAAACTTAGATAGCTTGTGTAAGATAGCTTGTGTAAATAATCAAGTATCTATCAAAATACAAAATATATTCATAAATCTAAAATCCATGAGTAAGATTAAATGGATCCCAAATATCTTTCTGAAATCATGATCTGGCAAGTTATCAACCAAATTTGCTCCAACAGAAAAGAAACCCCTCCCTAAAGGGCTATATGGCACAATTCCAATACCGAGCTCCCTGTAATGAAAGTTTCAATTTGAAATTTGAAATTAATACTATTAGGAAAGTGGCCACATGGTAAATATGAACTCCAATACCTCTACCTACAAGTTGGAATAATCTCATCCTCTACACCCCTAGTCCACAAGGACCACTCTAATTGAACTGTTGTTATAGGATGAACAACATGATCTCTTCGAATTGTTGATGCAGAAGCCTCAGAAAGTCCAATGTATTTTATTTTCCCTTCATCAACTAACTTCTTCATTTCTCCAATTTGTAATAGATACACAAACAAGACATGGCTAGTTCAGTATATAAAATTGGAAATTAAAAGAGTACAACCCAGGAAGAAATACATCAATGAAAATATGAAAGTGACCATCAATGTGAAACTTTCTGTAGTAAAAAAGAATAAACATCCATATCTGATCATGGTTCATATTTCCAATTTTGTAGTTGGTGTAAGAAGGGCAAGCAAAATATAGTTGCCAACACCTTGCCTTGAAGAAGTTCAACTTTTTGTAGGGCCTAAAAGATTAGGGCTGATGTGCAGGTTGAGTAAAACAATTACAAATGAGCTTTCAAGATAATTACCAGCATTCAGTATCAATCAAATATCTCTCCAATTATGAATGAACACTGAGTTTTCTCAGTTTTGAGCTCAGCATTTACTAGAAGAAAATGCAGGAATGCCTTATACTTCCCGTAGCCAAGCACGCATGTTATACAAGGAATAAGATTTGAGTAATCAAATGTCAAAATGGAACGAGAAAGGAATCTCAGAAGTATGCCAATGTTTCAAAAGCATGACCAAAAAAGAAGCACCAAACTATGTTTTTCAGCTCTGCTCCAACCAATTTTCATCCCAAGTGAAAACTGGAAAAATCCATCTATTGATTTCATCGTAGTTTTGTCAAATGAAATCCAAAAGAATAGGCAGACATATCAGAGCTAGGAGGATAACAATGTATTTTTCTTGTAATCAACAAACATAACAAGTTAGCTCAATTCACTTGCAATCTATAAGTACAGAGTGCCTGGTTGAAATTTTAATAAGATCAAAATCAAAATGTAAGGATGTTAGTAGTTAGCCATGAGAATAGGTCATGCCGTGGATTATTTAAGTGAAATATTATTTGTTTTGGTCCTTTGGCGCTGCTACCACTTAGGATGAGCTTCTCAAAATGTTCATCTCCGTTGATTCAATGTTGATGGTTCATGGATATATTATTGGATGAACTTCTAATATTCAAAAGTCAACATTCAGCATTGACAGTTTGTGGAAAAATTAGCAGATTATTTAGCATCTACTGTCCATGAGTGCTTTAGCCAAATTTAGCACATAGTCACAGATGTTCATTCTCAACATTAAAGAATGAACAAGATTCTTGCTTGTGGTGTTCCGATCAGTTTTTCTTAAATATCAGTTCATACTCATAACAGTAAAGAGAGGACAAGTTTTTTTTAGTTCAGCAAGTTTAATATGCTTACATATGACATGCAATATTTGATGCATCCATGGTAGGATGAGAGCTTCAAAAGGATACTTCCAGTTTTCCTAAGACTTGTCTTTGTGGGTAACTTTGAATTTTCAGAAAGTCCATATCTTCTGAAATTAATCACATTGTCGGATGCACTTTATAAAGATGTGCACTAGCTGGAAATACAACTGATCTTTCCAGGAAATTCCTTATGACGGGTAAATTTCCTTTCAAGGGAACAAAAGGTACTTTAATTTGATTGATCATAATATCTATTAATATGGAGTCGACAGATAGGGATACACTATACAATCAAGGTATACATACACTTTTCCTAAGGACTTTTGTTGTTTCTTGTGACCTATTTATTGGGGATATTATATATCCCATAGAGTCTTGATACAAACTTAAACTATAACCTAATTCACCCAATATTCTCGACCCTCTTCCCTATACTACTCCCTAGCCTACCCTAAGTGACTGCTTAACC
Source organism: Pseudotsuga menziesii (assembly GCA_001517045.1). Lineage (NCBI taxonomy): Eukaryota > Viridiplantae > Streptophyta > Pinopsida > Pinales > Pinaceae > Pseudotsuga > Pseudotsuga menziesii. The sequence goes on from LPNX010948239.1 coordinate 764,078, forward strand.
TGCAGCCTAGCTACAAACCTTAGGAAAAACCCTTACACAACCCTAGTTCCCAAAACTAAACCCTATCCTTTGTCCTACCCTTAGGCATGTCAAGGAAACATTTATTTCCTAACAGCCCTGAATAAGCTAGATACTAAGCCCTAGTTACTATTTCATAAACTAAATTACCTTGGACCCTTTTCTTTGTCCTTGTCCATACCTCAACCTACGAGAAAGGATCGCTAATAGTCCAGATCAGAGAAATAAAAGTCCCATTCAGAATTGACGCCTTCCACTTTCACTATCTAGACTTGGACCTTTATCCAGACCTCATCCTTAATTTCTTGGCCCTCCTCTAAAAACACCCAACATTCCTCCATTTTTTGGGTTTTCTCTATTTAGGATAGTCATAAATATGCTTCCTAAACCCCCTCCTAATTTTGTACAAACTAAATCTCAAACCCCCATTGTTCTTGTAACTATATAAAATAGTCCCATACCCTTCAGTCTGAGTTTGACAAGCAACATATCCCTGATGGGACCCTACATAAACTCATATTCAGGATGACCATGATGCACCTCGGTCATAGCTATTATAACATGTAATTAGCAAGCCTTGAAGGTTAGTTGCGTTCTTGTCATAAATCCTAACATTGGGATAGTCTTGTCTCAGATTTCAAGAAGCATCTAGCAACACATATTGTCGATGTCCTACAAGTTACTCATAGTCCACAAATAAATAAGGCCACAACACTCTTATTCATACTTTCACTTGTTTATCACAATTTTTATTTAAGATACAAATAATAGTTGTTTATTGACATACTATGGTTACTACTAGAGATTGCATTTCTCATAAAAAGTGTCACCTCTCTGTCATAGTGGATTGTAAGTGTTTAGACCAACAACTTGCCATGATCAGAACTCAACCCTGATGCTGCAGCTTCCACCACCAAGGCAGGGATATTTAATGTTGGAGACATTGAAAGTGAATGAGATGAACTTGTTTTAGGATTAGAGGAGCCTTGAACAACTGGGATCCTCATACTAAATAATTTTTCCTGTGTAGCATGGGATCCCCTACAACAACCATTAATCATTAATGTCTAAATATTACTAATTTCAAACAATATCTCTGTCATATAACATGAAAAATAGTAGAAACTTAGATAGCTTGTGTAAATAATCAAGCATCTATCAAAATACAAAAACCATTCATAAATCTAAAATCCATGAGTAAGAATAAATGGATCCCAAATACCTTTCTGAAATCATGATCTAGAAATTTATTAACCAACTTTGCTCCAGCAGAAAAGAAACCCCTCCCTAAAGGGCTATATGGCACATTTCCAATATCGAGCTCCCTGTAATGAAAGTTTCAATTTGAAATTTGAAATTCATACTATTAGGAACGTGGCCACATGGTAAATATGAACTCCAATACCTCTACCTGCAAGTTGGAATAATCTCATCCTCTACATTCCTAGTCCACAAGGACCACTCTAATTGAACTGTTGTTATAGGATGAACAGCATGAGCTCTTCGAATTGTTGACGCAGAAGCCTCAGAAATTCCAATGTATTTTATTTTGCCTTCATCAACTAACTTCTTCATTTCTCCAATCTGTAATAGATACACGAACAAGACATGGCTAGTTCAGTATATAAAATTGGAAATTAAAAGAATACAACCCAGGAAGAAATACATCAATGAAAATATGAAAGTGACCATCAATGTGAAACTTTTTGTTGTAAAAAAGAATAAACATCCATATCTGATCATGGTTCATATTTCCAATTTTGTAGTCGGTGTAAGAAGGGCAAGCAGAATATAGTTGCCAACACCTTGCCTTGAAGAAGTTCAACTTTGTGTAGGGCCTAAAAGATTAGGGCTGATGTGCAGGTTGAGTAAAACAATTACAAATGAGCTTTCAATATAATTACCAACATTCAGTATCAATCAAATATCTCTCCAATTATGAATGAACACTGAGTTTTGTCAGTTTTGAGCTCAGCGTTTACTAGAAGAAAATGCAGGAATGCCTTATACTTCCCATAGCCAAGCATGCATGTTATACAAGGAATAAGATCTGAGTAATCAACTGTCGAAATGGAATGAGAAAGGAATCTCAGCAGTATGCCAATGTTTCAAAAGCATGACCACAAAAGAAGCACCAAACTGTATTTTCCAGGTCTGATCCAACCAATTGTCATCGTAAGTGAAAACTGGAAAAAGCCATCTACTGATTTCATCGTAGTTTTGTCAAATGAAATCCAAAAGAATAGGTAGAAATATCAGAGCTAGGAGGATAAAAATGTATTTCTCTTGTAATCAACAAACATAACAAGTTATCTTAGTTCACTTGCAATCTATAAGTACAGAGTGCCTGGTTGAAAGTTTAATAAGATCAAAATCAAAATGTAAGGATGTTAGTAGTTAGCTGTGAGAATAGGTCATGTCATGGGGTCATGCCATGGATTATTTAAGTGAAATATTTATTGTTTTGGTCCTTTGGCCCTGTTACCACTCAGGATGAGCTTCTCAAAAATTTCATCTCCATTGATTCAATGTCGATGGTTCATGGATATATTATTGGATGAACTTCTAATCAAAATTCAACATTCAGCATTGACAGTTTGTGGAAAAATTAGCAGATAATTGAGCATCTACTATCCATGAGTGCTTTAGCCAAATTTAGCACATAGTCACAGATATTCATTCTCAACATTAAAGAATGAATAGGATTCTTGCTTGTGGTCTTCTGATCAGTTTTTCTTAAATATCAGTTCAAACTCATAACAGTAAAGAGCAGACAAGTTTTTTTTAGTTCAACAGGTTTAATATGCTTGCATATGACATGCAATATTTGATGCATGCATGGTAGGATGAGATCTTCAAAAGGATACTTTCAGTTTTCCTAAGACTTGTCTTTGTGGGTAACTTTGTATTTTCAAAAAGTCCATATCTTCTGAAATTAATCACATTGTCAGATACACTTTATGGAGATGTGCACTAGCTGGCAATACAACTGATCTATCCAGGAAATTCCTTATGACGGGTAAATTTCCTTTCAAGGGCACAAAAGGTGCTTTAATTTGATTAATCATAATATCTATTAATATGGAGTCACTAGATACGGATACACTATACAATCAAGGTATACATACACTTTTCCTAAGGACTTTTGTTGTTTCTTGTGACCTATTTCTTGGAGATATTATATATCCCATAGAGTCTTGATACAAACTTAAACTATAACCTAATTCACCCAATAGTCTCGACCCTCTTCCATATACTACTCCCTAGCCTACCCTAAGTGACTGCTTAACCTGCAGCCTAGCTACAAACCTTAGGACAGACCCTTACACAACCCTAGTTCCCAAAACAAAACCCTATCCTCTGTCCTACCCTTAGGCATGTCAAGGAAACATGTATTTCCTAACAGCCCTGAATAACCTAGATACTAAGCCCTAGTTACTAATTCATAAACTAAAATCCCTTGGACCCTTTTCTTTGTTTTTGTCCATACCTCAGCCCATGAGAAAGGATTGCTAATAGTCCAGATCAGAGAAATAAAAGTCTCATTCAGACTTGAGGCCTTCCACTTTCACTATCTAGACTTGGAACTTTATCCAGACCTCATCCTTAATTTCTTAGCCCTCCTCTAAAAACACCCAACATTCCTCCATTTTTTGGGTGTTCTCTATTTAGGATAGTCATAAATATGCTTCCTAAACCCCCTCCTAATTCTGTACAAACT